>CM066329.1:223427008-223642548 GCA_033807585.1 Hydrophis major
ACCATTTTAGCAGCCAGGCGACCCTCAACCTCAAGGATGCCACCTGGACCATTTTTCATAAATGGTAAGTCAAGCTTCTTATTGACCCAACTGCCCCCTCCAATGCCCAAGTACTTGACTTTCTCCAGGAGGGTCTCAGCAAGGGGCTGTCCCCCAATACGCTAAGACGTCAGGTAGCAGCCTTATCTACAGTCATCTCCTGTAAAGAAGTCAGTTCCCACTCTCACCATCCCTGTATTCGAGCCTTTCTGAAAGGGGCCACAAATTTACATCCTCTGCCCCTTCACCAGTACCCAACCTGGGACCTCAACAGGGTCCTTACTTCCCTCACAAAGCCACCCTTCGAACCCTTAAGAGAGGTTTCTCTTCAGTTCCTATCCTACAAAGTGGTTTTCCTGGTAGCGATCACATCAGCCTGTAGGATATCAGAGATTGCTGCACTGTCCATTAGGAAAGACCTTTGCGTCTTCCACCCCAACCGGGTGGTCCTCTGGCTTGACCCTTCCTTCTTGCCCAGGATTAATTCGGTCTTCCACAGGGCTCAAGAACTTATCCTCCCCAATTTTTGCCCCAGGCCAACTCATGAAAGGGAGAGACTTTGGCATACTCTGGACGTCAGACGTGCCTTGCGGATTTACATTAAACGCACTGAGTCCTTCCGTAAGTCTGAGGCCCTGCTTATATCCTTCCAACCAAAGTCACAGGGGCTCAAGGTCCCTCCAACCACCATAGGTAGGCCGTTGGATAAGGGCGGCCATTGCCAAAGCATACCAGGCTCAGGCCCTCCTGGGGGGTATCACGGCTCACTCCACTAGGAGTGTGGCAACTTCAGCTGCCTGGGCTACCCAGGCTCCAATAATTGACATTTGCCAGGCAGCGACTTGGGCCTCCCTGTCACCCTTCATTAGGCATTACAGGATTGACAGGTATGCCTCAGCTGAGGCTTCTTTTGGTAGAAGGGTCCTTCAGAGGGTTCTCAGGGAACCCGAGGGGACTACAGACCAGACGGCGCCCCTCTCATAGGACAGGCCCAGCTTTGGTATGTCCCAAAGGAGGATGGGCGTTGGTTCTTACCTGACACGCCATTTCTCTTGGAGCTGCGAGGATCATCCAGCCCTTCCCTTTTCTTTCACTGTCTGGTGGGGTCTTGTTTCGGCCAATGAACCTTTAAGTCTAGTTTGATGAGAGCACGAATTTCTGTTTCCTCTTGTCTTCGCATAAACTGGGGAACACTGTAATGGGGTCATGTGACGGAAGGAGGAGCGTTCCTCAAGAATTAATCTCAGCCTACAACAGCAGAGATTGAAGCACCACCCACTCTGTGGATGATCCTCGCAGCTCCAAGAGAAATGGTGTGTCAGGTAAGAACCAACGCCCATTTTCTTTATTCCATTATAAGCAGAGGTGGGATTCAGCCAGTTCGGGCCAGTTTGGGTGAAATTTACATCTGGTTCGCCGAACCAGTAGTTGAACTGACCACTGGCCCCACCCACCCCTCCTCTCCCAGGAGTCTCCATGCAGCCCATTTTGGACGCAGGTAAGTGCAAGGTCTGCACTGAGGCTCTGGGAGGGTAAAAAATGACCCTCCCAGAAGTTCCGGAAGTCCAGAAATGGGCCTGTTTCCAGCTTCTGGAGGGACTTTGGAACTCAGGAGAGGCTGTTTGCACTTTCCCAGAGGCCTCTGGACTCTTGGGAAAGGCAAAAAAATAGCCCTCCTTGAAGTTCCGGTGAGCCACGCCCACCATGGCCATACCTACCCAGCAACCGGGTAGAGAGCTGGTGTTTGGGATTTTTGAATCCCATCTCTCGTTATAAACCAGAAAAAAACTCACCAAGTAGAAATTTTATCTTGCTACTCAGAAAATCTGTCTTTAGCCATAAATCAGTTATATCTTAAAGTGTTTAATAAATGAGGCTCATACATACCCTGTTCATATTAACTGCACAGTTAATATGGCTGTGAGCTTGATTGAAATTTCATCATTCCCAGCTCTTCAACTCATGAGCAGACCACAAAAATCTCAGTTCCTTCAGATTACTCATAAGGAGCAACTATCTGGAATACAAGTGGGCAACTCACTATCTCTCCTTTTTCTGGAGAGATTTCACTGGCCAGATTTCATTTCTGATCTTTGCCACAATGTTGTCCCCCCTGTTCCTTTAGGGACATCTAGTTTGCCATGAATCATCACTGAAAACTCCTCATAAAGCAACTTTTAAGGGTTTTTTTTAATTGTTGCTGTTGCAAACTGTCAAATAGAAACAGACTGTTTACTGAAAAGCATATGGAAGGAGGCTAGAAATGCTACCAATTTATTTTCTTTATTCTTAAAAAATGATGGGACTAAGGAGATTGAATAATTGTAGCTCAAGAACTAGAGGACTGATTGAATGAAATTCTTTCAATTCCCCTATTAGTCTGCTGGAAAGAGAGAAGGGAAGTTAGATTGGCTCATGGTGTTCTTGCATTTCAAGAATGCCAAAGATCTGTGAGAGCAGTGAGTAAGGCATTGGGCTACAAACCGGGAGATTGTGAGTTCTAGTCCTATCTTAGGCACAAAGCCAGGAGATGACCTTGGGCCAGTCCTTCTCTGTCAACTCTAGGAAGGAGCCAAGGCAAACCAATTAAAAAACAAACAAACACCCTTGCCAGGAAAACTTCAGGGACCAGTCCAGGGAGTTGCTAGGAGTCAAAAAATTATTGAAGGCATACACACAGAGAGATCTATTCATATTGAAAACTATAATAGTTTGGCTTCTTTATGGAAGAATAGGAAGTGAAAATAGTGGTAGTATGGAGGTCTCACTGATTTCTTGGTCATATAATAACCAAATAGAATTTTTTGGCGACTTCACAAGCTTGGGCAGAAGAACAGTAGCCTCCATATTTTTCTCCCTGGCAATTGAAATGTAAGATTTGTTATCAGTGTTTGTTTAGGTCAGGGGTGTCAAATTCACATCATCATGGTGACGTCACACATATCGGGACTTTTTTTCTCTTCGCTAAACCGGGCATGAGCATGGCCAGCACATGACATATCTGGCCCATGGGCTGGGAGTTTGACCACCTGCTTTAGAAAGTCATAACTATCAGAGCTAGTAATCAGTGATGGTCAATGCTCCATTGGTTGCTGTAGTTTCTTCAAAAATTCACCTTAGTTGATCAGTCACAGTCATATCTGATAGAAAATTCTAGTTTACCTATATCTAGAATTATTGTATTCTAAAATTCAGGGAGCTATTAAAGCTACCAAATCCAACCCACTATCCAGGACAGCAGTACAATTTAAAGCATCTTGATTTGTGGCTGATATCTGATATCTGCTTTAGAACATCTGTAGTGAGTCAGGGAGATGACCTTGATAGAAGTATGCAGAAACCTTTGTCTAGGCAAAAAGAGCTAAAGCATTTTAAAGTTCAGAACACTCAGATAAAGTTTAGAAGCAGACATCTCAGTAATTCATTGAACTGTGAGGAATAGGATGTACAACACAATCAGGCTTGCAAAGTTCTGTTATTATAACCTGTCTCTATTAAATATAGTTATAGTTGTTGTTTTGGTCTGGTCTACCTGATGGGACTTACAACAACCCGATTAAAGGGATTTCAGCTTGTGCCTAAAAAAGTGGTATGAGTTGACCTGTCTCTTGGGAGGAAGTTTCAAAGATAGGATGTCATTGATTCTTGTGACAGTTGGGGTACAAACAGGGCCACTGCTGACTTTACTATCTGGAAAGATACAGGGTTGTGTGGTTTGTTTGTTTTTTTGAAGAAGGCAGCTGTTGTTCCTTCTCTCGTCTATTACATGGCCAGGCAATTTAAGGAAGTAATCCATCCAGTGACCTTTACATCTCAGATATATAGAGGCTTCACTTTGGGAGGAAGCGTTTATCAAGTCCAAGGAAAGGAATTGTCTTCTAGTATTGTCTTGCTCAAGATAAATCTTTTCCAACGTCAGATATCTCTCCTCATAGAAAGCTACAAAGGCAGTTTTGCCGGGGACCAGTGAGAAAAGCTTTCCATGTGATGATGCAGAACAACATAGCTATAAATTTCCTCTAGCGCCCAGGAGGCTCAGGTTGCAAAGTGACTCTCTGACCTTGATTGAGATAGAAATACTGAGATAGAAATAGATAGATAAAGGAAGGAAACTGCCCTTTTCATAGATAAACCAACAAGCTTGGCTCAGACCACTGATCCTTAAAAGAATAGCTCAAGTGGAGAATGCAAGGCTTGTTTACATCCTCCAGAAGGATTCATAGTTGAAGTCTTCAATTCTTCTTTGCATGCACCAATATTCTCTCCAGAACTTGTTTGGGACATACTTAATACACAAACACACACATTTGTTTGTTTATTATGTGTCCTAAGCTTTCTCTGGAGACTTGAGCCTCATTTTCCAGTCACTTTGGAGAGATAAGATCAGTATGAAGAGTGTGAAATAGAACGTGGAGATGCAACTTCATGAAAAATATGCCCAAGTTCATTAATATGTAGCAATACAAATGTAGAAATCATTACCCTCATTTGAATAGAATTCAAATATATCTCAGCAGAATGGTAAAAATATGAGTACTGTTTTTTTTTTAAAAAAAAAACTGTGGTTCCATGACTACCTTTAGTGCTACTTCTGTTCTCTTTTCATTGCTCCTATATCTTTGAACTGAACTTGGAATACACAACTCCAGAGACAGAAGTCTTAATTTAAACTTACAGTTGTCATCTACAAATCAGGCTAAAGTGTTACCCTCCTGATAACCAAAAGCTGCTTAAGGATGTCCACCTGTTCCAGAGAATGAGCACAGGATGTATGAAAGGCTGAATCAAGGATAAATCATAGCATATGAGATACTGTTTTTTTTTAAAAAAAAGACTAAGCTACAAGAATTCAAGGAGACCTATGTGTCTTCCAGAAGGTTATACTAGGTCTTGATAAGCAGCCTTGCTATCAGAAGCTCAGCCAGAGTGATGATCTTGAACTTTGCTCTTTGACTCCTTAAGTCCTGCCCTTCAATTGACCAAGGTTGCCATTTCTTTAGTTGGGATTAATTTGAATAATTAATTATACTTAAGTTCTGGTTATCTCCAAAAAAAAAGAAGAAGTGGAGACAGAGAGTACCCCCCTCTCTTGTTACTAATATTGAATTCAATGTCATTTTCAAGCTGTGAATGCCACTACTTAATGCATAGATGTGTGCGCATGTGTTCAAATGACTCTCCATAGCCCTGTATGCAAGCTGTACTTCGTGTCTTTTTTCCCTGCTTTGTCATGCGCCCTTGCTCCTCCTCTACCCCTGCATATATAAAGAAATTGGGGGTTGGTAGCCAATTAAACTTTTATTATAACGTGCTGCAAAATGCCTCTTAAATAGCTACCTTCAGAGGCCACAGCCATGGCTGTAAAGTACCAACTAGGGCAACGTTAATAAATAAACATCCATTTAAAGAATACGAATTGCAATCGTCTCTTTAAGGCTCCTGAAATAAAAGAACTTTATAGCTTGTGTTATGCTGAATTGAAGAGGGAAAACGTCTGCTTCATGTAAAAAAATAAATAAATAAGTAAAAAGGTATACTCCAGTAATGGATGGGAAGGGTATTGAGCAGAAAGTTGCAATGCTGAGTCTTAAAAATGTGCTGAGGGAAGCCTGTTCTTAGAAACGTTTACATAATGGTGCTAAAAAGTACATAACATCCCAGGAGGTAGCAGAAGGGGTTCACTTAGATTCAAACTGAAATAGAGCCATTGATGCTAGCCTTCTTGCAAAGGAGCCCAAATCCAAAATGGAAGCCTGCTGGACAGGGAAACAAAATGGCGAGAAATGAAGGTCAAGGAGGGGCAGGCCATTACAGTTGAGATGGTGGGTTATGTGAACCTTGAACAATCAAGGGAAACTTTTCTAAGATTTTTTTTTCCCCAGTCACACTGCATCTGGTTTATTTTTTGCCTTTTATTTCTTGTAATAAAGGTAGAGGAACTTGGACCTTTTCTGTCTAAACACTGAGACTGACCCGTATGTATCTTCATTAAGATTTCTGAGGAGGTATTTCCTGTGATAAAAAGATAAAGCTTTCAGTCACTCAAGTGGTAACCTTACTTCTTCTTTTCCCATCATGCCACTTTATGGAGAAATTGAAGCTGGAAGTGTGATGCTAAGGGCAAGAAAACATCTTCAGTATTTCCCCTGACACACACACTTCTGCGGTGATTCAGCAGCATTGAAACAAATGGAGGTTTAGCACTTTTACTGTTTAATCTATATTCTACTAAAACAATGATTCCTGTAATTTTTAATTGGGTAAAAGAATGCACCATAGGGCAAAACTTTTGGAACAAGATACTTCAAATAGGTTAACTTACAGAATGCATTTAAAATGCAAGGTCCATGATTCCCATGGAATTGAAATTTGGCACATTTTATAAAGCATTTTATGATATGAAGATTATTGTAAAACAATTTATTATATAATACAAAATTATAAAACATTTCCTGTACTAATAGTTCAGCATGGGCTATTTTCAAGGCAGATATAGTTCTGAATGTACCTCAACTGTTCCCAAAACAGTATATTAGAAGCTTTGTCACTGTAGAAGTTATTGAGGAATCTGGTAAGGAAATATCTCTGAAATGATGATCCAACAGGGCACTGATTCTCTAGTTTTTATTATTATTTTATTATTTATTTATCAAATTTATTTGCTTCCCATATCTTAACGAAATTAGCTCTGGCTGGCTTACAGCATAAAACATTACAATCATAACATATATTTTTAAAATAATAAATACAGACGTCTCAATCCAGTCTCCATATATTTTACACTTCCAACAAAGTTTGATGGATCTTATAATTTCCCACCAAAATGCCATTTTTATTTTATTTTTTTGGTCTGCTTTGAGTACTGTGGTACCTTACAAAGCAGATATTCAACTGTTTTGAAACTTGTTGAATTTGGTACTCAATGCACTTTGACACAAACATTTTGTCCCAGTATTCATTGTTTGTTTGGTACTCAATGTACAAGCTAGAACTTGTCATTGTCAGCTGCCTTGTGACTCACTACATTATTTCTTATGGGGAAAAATTGTTTGTTGCTCATCATTTTTAGTAGTCATTGAACCAATTAACAATGAGTACTGAGGTACCACTATAGATCTCAAACGCTCCATCTTTTGTCCATTCATATAAACATGGCATGAAGCCATTCATTGTCAGTATGTCATGACATTGCACAAATATTGTTGGTCTTATACCAATAACAATGTACTGCCTTTAATATATGTGACTTGTTAATGAAGGTAGCAATATATTGTACAAAAATAATCATTTTCTTACAGGTCCAGTCAATGTCTGCCTTTCTACAATGTTCAGAATTACACAGTACACACACCCAATTCAGCTTGATTGACTTCATAGAGTTCCTACTTATCTTTCCATGATCAAATGGAAGCATATAATTGGCCATTATTCAAATATGATAAATATCTATATACATTTACATGTGAAAAAAGGGACGAAATTTGTACACTATTCTCAAAAGGAATTGAATGTTTCTATAAAAGACCTATATAGAGCAATTATAATGCAGGTTAATTGCTAGTAGCATACAGTTCGTATTATAATAATTTCAATGTCTCACAAAGCAGACTACCTTTTTATTGGTTATTTACGGTAATAGTGAAATAGGAGTGGGTTCAGTTCTATTGAGAAAACATGGAATCAGCATGGAAAAGGCCTATCTCATGAGAAAAAGCAATCTTCATGGCTCAGATAAATCAGAAGCCATAGGCATTTCCAAGATTCAGTGCTACCATCAAAATGACAATATAAGTGTAGTAATGCAAGCCTCATTCTTTTTGTATGTGATACATATTCAGAAGGGGTGGAGGTGGAGCTTGCATCATGATGTCATGACTCTCACCATTTGCCTCTCTCTTATAAATGTCTTTGAAACTGCATAACCTGCACCACCCATCCTTTATCCCTCTATTTGCTAAATTTCTGGATTGACTGCTGTCAATTTACCACCTCACCATTTTTTACCATGTCTCTGTGTTTTTCCTGTCCTAGTGAAGCCCATCTTATTCCTTTCCATTTTGACAGCATATCTACCTGATTCTTGTACTGACACAAAATTGGGTTGGACACCCCTTCATGCTTCAAAGGATCTGCTGGCAGCATATTCCTGAAACCTTTCAGTGCTCCATTCCTACTTTGTTGTAGCTACCAAAACTCATTGAAGTTTGTAGGGAAACTAATGTCTACTGCTAAAAAAGAACCTAGCGGTGGTTCTGCTTTAGGGCTTTCTGGAACCAGGTAATTCACTCAACTCAATGGCTTCCAAAAGACATTTGGGGATTGATTAATTGATGCTAGGATCCACTACATATCTCTGCAACTTCACCGGCACTTTCATCAGTCTCATCTCTGCCTGCAAAGCAGCAGTAATACACTGTAATATCCTAAATGTTACATTTCTTTTAAAAAAAGAAGAAGAAGAAGAAGCTACTTTTAGAAGCATTTGCTTCCCAGAAACAGCCCATTACACCTATACATTTACTGGATTAGCACAGTAAATTCCTTGTAAACCCAAAAACAAATACACACAGTTTTAAGGGAAAAAATTCATGGATTAGATTAGACCGAGACACTTTTTTGTATTCCTTTAATTTTTTTTAAAATTGTCATTTATAAACTGATTGAGTGCTGGACGTGTGGCAAGAAGGAAGGTGCCCACTTTGAGAGATGCCTATAAGAGTGTGGTGTTAATCGGCCCAGGCTTTTCTGATAGCCTGGGCTGGGATTCTCTCGGCTTAGTCACTAGCTGACTTGAACTGAACTGGAAAGCCCTGGACTTGATGTGAAAAAGACCTAGAAGTTATATGAAATGAGATTGCAAAAGGAAAGTGTGTTAATAATAAAATAGGCTGGGCATGCTTTGAACACAAGATGGAATGAGGTATGGCAGGCCTTCAAATTAGTGTATTAATTAATTAATTAATTTTCAAATTAGTGTATGCAGCTTATTTTCTTGAGTCATAACAAGACGAGAGTCTGGGAGAAGCCCTATTAAACACAGAGGTACATCGGTAGAATTCCTGTTTTCTAGCTGATTTATAAATACCTCTCTTATTTCAATCACTTTGCATGCTTCAGAAGGCAAAGACTAAGAAGATTTCCCTTCCCTTCCTTTCCATCCAGCTAGAATGAAAAGGAATACATTTACTGCTGCTCAGGGAATTGATGCTGAAAGAATATAAGTCTTTCCTTGACAAAATCAATTAAGAGCAAGTCCAATTCTTGTTGTTTGCCAATAAGTCAAAATGCCTTCTGTGCTTGCTTTATTATATAAATGGATCCCACGAAAGATCCAGTTAGAACCAAAACAAGCAAGAAGACAGAAATAATTAGCTTGTAATGAGCTATGCCACTTTCAAGTGCCCAGCAGGGAGCTATATATGTCTGAATGCTCCTTCATATGTCAGTTTCTTATATAGAGAAGCAGAACCTGAAATATTGAGGTAGTAGAAATGGTTAATTATCACAGAGACCACAATCAGCTTCCCTCTTTTCATTTCCTGCTGCTGTCTGTTTCACAATGGCTGCCATGATGCTTTTTCTTCTTTCAGCAGTTCTGATTCCACAAAACTCCCTCTGAACAGCCCAACCCAACCAAGGGTTCAATCTGCAAAATCAATGAGAAGGCTGCTTCCTCGTCTCTTCCTGCACCATGACATCATTTTGTTTTGTGTGGAAAGTGAGGAAATTAAAATGATAACCATCAACCAGGCAGCTTAACAGATGAAAAGGTAGTCTTTGCCATTGCTGCAGCTAAAACCTGTAAGCTGCCATGTGATGGGAGAATCTGGGCTCAGCTTTAGAAAGCTAGCATGCCTTACAAGAAGGCCCTTAATTCTGTTTTTTTTTTTCCTTGCATGGCTAGTATGAATTTGGACTGCATAGAACTTTAGATTCAAGGCAAAATAGAGCTTCAGAATGCAAGGGGATAAATAAGCAATATCTGTCTGCAACTCCTCAAATCAATTGTGGATTTTATTTATCTATCAGATTTGTGCCCACTATAATCAAATCTGACTCTCAGCCATTAATAAAAATAGTATGTGATAAGACAAACCCAAGCCAATGTAAATAAATCCTCCCCAGTAAAACACAAAATTAAGAACTAAGCCCATAACATATAAATCATTTAAGACATCATAAGGCAATACAATATCAATATCCACAGTAGTGCATAGACCACAACCTTTCAGGCCTTCAGAAGACCTCCGTTTTTAATATCTGAATAGGCAGCAATGTGGGGGCAAGTCTGATTTGTTGTATCAAATGGATACTGAAAAATAACAATTACAAAGTCTCTTTCACCTTGTGGAATGAATGAAGAACCAAATAAGTTCCTCTAAAGCGCCTGTAGGCCAGACGAGGAATAATGGATAGAAACTGAACAAGGAGAGATTTAACTTGGAAATAAGGAGAAAATTTCTGACAGTGAGAACAATAGAAGTTGCCTTCGGAAGTTGTGGGAGTGCCATCACTTGAGACTTTCAAGAAAAGATTGGACTGCCATCTGTCAGAAATGGTGTAGGATCTCCCGCTTGGGCAGAGGGTTGGACTAGATGACCTATAAGGTCCCTTCCAACTCTGATTATCTGTTATCCTCCTGGGATATATGGATCAAGTGGATTATTTCTAGTTGGAGGTGGTATATCTGAAGATACTAGGCCATATAGGGCTTTATAGATTAAAAACAGCACTTGGAGTTGCACTTAGAAACCAACCAGAAGCCATGCAGGGCCTACAACATTGGATTCATATGTTAATAACCAACACTGCTAGTTAACAAATGGGTTATTGGATTCAGCAGCAGCTACACCTTCTGGATAGTCTTCAAAGGCAGAATCCTGTGGAGCACATTATAATAGTCCAAACAAATAGATATAAAGACAGAAATTAATGTTGTGAGATCCTTTCATTCCAGCTGGGCCTCAATATTGGGCTAATCCCTATGTTGCCATAACCTCCAACAGTCTGTCCAACAGTAGCCACAAGTCCAGGAGCCTCCCACCCTCAAGACATAGCCCTACCCTTCAATTATCAAATGATCATATTGAGGTAACGGAACACCTAGATGTACAAACAGCAACAAGTCAACTTCAAAATGTTTCATTCCATTTACATCTAATTGCCTCCAGAGAGTGGAACAAAGACATAGATGGCTTTTCCTGCACTGATGATATACAGCTTCAGTGTATTGATGATACTATATAGATTACTTCCCCCAGAACTGAACCCTGGGCACCCTACAAAGGAACATTTAAAAGGGCAATCTCTCTTTGCCAGCAACTACTGAGAGCCCATTAAAACAGGAATAAAACCAGCATAAAGCAGTGATTCCAGTCCTAGCCCTCCCAGGGGTCTGAGAGAATGCCATGGTCAATTATATCAAATTATATCAATTATACTAAGAGATATAAAAGGAATATGAGGAGCAGACTATCCCCATTTAAATAATCAAAGAGCAAACAATGCCATCTCCATCACATATCTAGGTTTGAACCCTGTCTGAAATTTCCCAGATTAATTGTTTCTCTCAGGATACTCTATAGTTGCCCCCAACCTTACCAATGAAGGGAATGCTAGAAACTGGGTGATATCTGTCAAAAACAAACAAACTGGGCTTCCGGTTTTGAGCTTCCCCGAAGATAGATCACTGACCGCAATTGTGCACGGCTCTGGTCCATGCTTTGACGTCTGAGAGCCCCAATCAACCATTTGGGGCAGAAGCTGCCTCATAGGGATGGCGGAGGAAGGGGAGACCATCATCTGGGTAGAGGGGAGTCGCAAATCCCCTCCCCGGCTTGGCAATTACTCCTGAAGATGCCTGAAGTGGTGGTCTAAAATGACCACCCTGAAGGGGAAGATTAGACTGAAATAAGATTGCAGGAGAGAGAGAAAGAAATGAACAGCAGGAGAAACAGGACAATATAATTAAATGGAAGATACCCCAGGATTAACATTTCAAAGAATTTTTAAGAAAGGATTTAAAGTGGCGAAGAGAAAGAGGGAAAAAATGAGTGAATTGTTTTTGACAGTGGTGGGGCTTTGAACTGTAAAAGGTAGAAGCTGAGAAGGAATCATATAATCAATTTGGATAAGTATATTTTGATTCTATATGGCACTATAAAGCTGAACTATAGATTGTTAAGGAAGAAACTTAATATTAATTGGATTTGATCTCTTTTTTTCTGGAAAACTGTGGTTTTAAAAAGCTCTGAATAATAGAGAAGAAAAAAGAAAAGAGGGGGTGAAGAATTAGCATAACAAGGAGTGCCATCTAAGCTAAACTTAATTTGTTTTTCTTTTAGAAGACTCTTTCTTAAAACTGTATGAAAAAAGTAAGAACAATAAAGTAAGAACTTTGAAAAATTGAAACATTGTAACAAAGAAAGAAATAGGAAGATTCTGCCCTTGGATTAATTGTTGATTCTGATATAGACTTGGCATTGGAGGATTAAAACTTGAGAGGAAGAAAATAAAAGTTGATTGTTGGAAATAAACTTTAAAGACACTGTTTGGATTAAATTGCTAATTAGAAAGTTGTAAAATGGTGATATCTCTTCTGGCATTAAAAATGGAACTTAGAAAAATGAAAGAAATACTACAAGAATGAGGTGAATCGCTGAGTTTTGCTTTAAAATTTATTGAAAATGCAATTGCAGAATATGAACAACAAAGACAAAAGGCAGAAGAGGAGGCAGAGCAAATTATAGGCCATTTTCAGTGATCATCGAGAATTGGAAATAAATATAGGAGATTGAAGAAATTCAGTGAAAAGGGGAATATCCGAAAAACTAAAAAAGGGAAAAAGAGTCAGCAGAAATTCAAAGGGTGGAAGAAAGCTATAAATAGAGAGGGTGTTAAAAACTGGAGTGAAAGAATAAAGGGGAAAAGAGAAGGGGAAAAGAGGGACAAGAAACAGGATTTGGGAACAAAGAAATATGGGAATTATAAAATAATAGGGAAATATTGCTTAATTAGACATAGAGATAATGGGTGATTAACATTCAGAAAGGGGATTCTACAAGGTATTGGGGGTAATATAAATAAATTTATAGTTATGAAATAGGGACATATAGATTGATGAGATGGAAAACAGAATTGTTATTTTTTGATAGTGGAATCTAATGCTCTTCCTCTTTATGCATAGAGATAATTGTAACAAATAATGGAATAAGCTTATTAAATATATTGAAATATTTTTAGGATTGGAATGTTGGTTTTCTTTTTGTTTAAATATGTGGAATAATTAATGGAATATGTATATTAAATATACTGAAATAAATGAAATGATATAGGAGGAGAGCTGAAATGGAATTAACCTTAGGGTTTAGGATTGTTTCACTGTTTGAATAGATTAATAGATCCTTCTCTTTTGAAAAAATTAATGAAATTAAAAAGGGGGAAAACCATGCAGAATCTGATTCATATGTGCTTTGTAGTTTTAAAGGGATTATTAAGTTTAATGTTTTAGGTAATAATGCTAAATGTTCAATGGGATTTAAAAGGGGTGAAAATTAATGAATATGTAACAGAGGTGGCGCACTTATATTGATATTTTGGGGGGGAAACCAATTTATAGAAGAAATGTTTTTTAACTAGAATGAAATATACAAATGTGACAGTTAAAAGTATTAAAGTATAATGATTATGAAGTTACTATAAGTGAATTAAATAATGAGATAAGTATTTGGAATAACACAATAAAATAGAAAATATATAAAAGCATTGTTAAGATAAGAAACTAGATATAAAATTGAATATGTAATTATAGTCATATTTGTATTTATATGTGAAACCTGTAATCAAGTTGTTCACTAAAAAGAGATGTTAAAATGTGGAAAACTGAATAAAACTTGTTTAAAAAAAATAAGCAAACTAGACACTGCTCTTGAAATCACTGCCAAAACCCCCAGTCCTGAATTCATCCGAAGCAATGAGACTTCTGGGGCACATCATCTAATAATCTTCTGTGGAGTCCCTTTTACTCCGCAAAAGTCAGAAGTGACAGTTAATTCCATATGAATCAGAAAATGATCTGGCTATGGCAAAATCTAAAAGAAATACCTTACATATGGAGATCACTATATACTACCTCAGAGAAGAAAATAAGGCCCAAAATGTCACCATCTCAGAGTGTTAAGCCAGACTAAGCCAGTCATCACTATAGAGGTCAAAAACTACCCAAACTCATTCCCAGGGCCTCAATTGACATCATCCAATACCAAAAGGCCAAGGGACTCAAGAAACCAGTCTTACTGGCTAGGAGAAGGACCTTCTTAGACAGCAGTATCCTTTACCTTGTCCCTGTGGCCCAACTTAACAGATAGGTAGATATTTATAACTGCCATCTCAGGAGCAGAGTCCCTAAGATTAGGCAAAGGGAAAAGAGAGAGAGAGATTGTTGTACTTTTAAGAATATGCAATATTACTGCAAACTCTGATAGATAAATGAAGAAAATGGCTGGGAAGGCATTTTATAAATAAGTACTGTTGTAGGAAGGTGGGAGAAAGGAAAAATTAGGCAGGATTATTTGATGGGGGAATAAGAAAACAGTGTTCAGTAGATAAAGTGCTATATGGAGTTTTATTAGTTCTGTGCAAACAAAACCTTGTGGTCTACCAACCAGCAACAGCAATATTATATCATGAAACACTGGCTGAATTCCTGCAAAGCTTTTAACCAGGTCAGGTATTGATTTAGCAGGTGCATTTGCACAATATGCTAACTTTGGTTGATATTTATCTTGATTAGAATATTGTGGCTCAGTAGGCTGTGAAGGCTACCTCTTATCTTGAAAAATGTTTAGATTTATTCATTATTGTAGTTTGGATAGAAAGAAAACTAAAATCGTCATAATATATGACATAGAAAAACATATGCACCGCATGTATTTATTACTTTAGTATAAACTCCATAAAAGGGATCATAAATGCAAATTCTAGAAGTCATCTCCATCAGCCATTTAGTCATGTCCGACCCTTGACCACTCTAGGGATCAGCTCTCTTCATGCCTGTTCTGTTTTGCTTTGTTCTATTCTCCAATTCTAGAAGTATAAAAAAAATTACAGCTCCCTGGAGAATGTCCTGGAGATATAGAGTGCCCAAATCTGAGTGTGGTCCTTAGATTTTGTCAGGTGCAAAAGACCACATCCATACATGAAGGCCCAATTAAACTGATTTATTGCTAAAAGCTATGCACAGGAATCTATTTAGCTAATAGTCAGAACCCGTTTGGAGTTAGATAAGGATTAACAATTCAAGGGGAGGTAGACTTAGTCTAATTATGGCTATGTAGAGATTCTAGACTGTTGCTTCATATGGCTATGTAGGGATTCTAAACTGTTGCCTCTCTTAACTCTGCCCCCAGGTTCTGTCACCCCTTCTTCTATAGAGGTTACATATTGCAGTCATAGCTGTCATGCGCAAAACCAAGAATGACACCTGGTGATTCTTCCAAGCTGAGTCCTTTATTGATTCACACCTTTAGACAAAATCTTATCAGACTGAAGTGTTATGAACTAATAAAGGCGTTTAACAAAGTTTTAACAACCTTAAGAAAAAGCAGGGTTCTAATCCTGCACTTCTGATTGGCCGATAATAGCGACATCGGATTGGTCCCTTCTGGGAAATCTGATTGGCTATTAACGGGCCAACTCTCATTGGTTCAAGGGTTTAACACTTTCATATTTCTCATTGGCTAATAGGACAGCAGCCAACCCTATAAAAGGGCTGCTGCTGCCCTAGGGTTTTGCTCTGTTCAGTATGATTAATAAAGAGTTGAAGTTCACTGTTCACTGCCTCGTCTCCGTTCCTTGCACCCATGCGCAGAACATAACACTGGCGACGAGGATGGGATGCGGAGACATCAGAGCTGACTGAACACTCACAGAGCACCAAACAGAGCACATGGCTGAAGGCACCTCGACAATGGAAAACATGTCCAGTGGCTCCATACCACCCGCTCCATTTGACCTGGCACAATAAGACTGGGACTCATACATAGACCAGTTCCAGATGTTTCTGGAGACCAACAACTTGAAAGACGCAACTACGGGGAAAAAGCGAGCAGTGTTCCTGACCCATTGCGGGCCTGCCATCTTTAAGATGGCCAAGGCACTAGCGAAACCGGCTGAGGTGAAATCCATGGACTGGGATGTCCTCGCGCCCCTTCTACAGGCCCACTATGCACCCACTGTACCAACGCTTGTCCGAAGACATGAGTTTTATCAGAGGGACCAACGGAAAGGAGAGAGTGTTGCAGATTTCATTGCAGACCTCCGGAACTTAGGAGGCCTCTGTTGGTTTACAGACCTCGAAGAAGCTCTGAGAGACTGAATAATTCTGGGATTAGATGACCAAGCAGCGCAGAGCAAGATCATGGCCAAAGAAGACATCGATCTTGTCGATGTCATCAAAGACGCTGCTGCAGCAGAAGCAACCAGGAAGTCGGCCGCCCGAATGCGCCGCACCAACGCACCACTCCATCAACTTGCCAGCGATACCTCACCTCGCCTAGAGAGGCACACAACAGCAACCCACCATGAGGACCTCGAATCTCCATCAGAAAGTGATGAGGAGGAGGTCAACTGGCTCCGGTCCGAATGCGACCAACGCAACCAGTGGAATCGAAGACTACCGCACCAATGCGCGGGTTGTGGGGCAAACCACCCGCGATCAGACTGCAAATTCCTCGACGCGCTCTGCCATTCCTGTAGGAAAAGAGGCTACATCGGGAAGGTCTATAGAAGCAAGCAAGGATCCAGCCCAATTTGGAGAGAAAACAACTACCGCCAGACCACAAGGAATCGTCCTGTGAGTCGGGAACACTTGAACCACCAATGGAACAACCACTCCTACAGAAATAAAACACTGGCCACTTCAACGAGACAGGAAGAGGCACACCAAACCATTACAATCAGCCACGCTTCATCGTTAGATGCTAAGAAGAACCGAGTGAGGATCGCCATCGAAAATCAACCTTGCGTGATGGGAGTCGACTCAGGATCGTCCCTCTCAATGGCTTCCTGGAAGACCCTTAAACAATTAATCCCTGCCGTCCGGCGTCAAGACCTCAGAGCCCAGAGAATCATACTCAAAGATTATCAGGGGAACTGAATTCCGGTTGTTGGATCCAGCCAAGTCCAAGTATCATTCAAAAATCGTACTGCGTCGTTACCGCTGACCGTCGTCGACCGCGACTGGCCTAGTTTGTTAGGCCTTCAATGGTTCGCCCCACTCGGGATCGAGGTAGCCGGCATTCACCAAACCAGAAGCAATGACTGGGAGGAGGCCCTCGTCTAGGAATTCCAGGACGTCTTTGGAGACAAACTAGGTGAATACAAGGGGACCCCGATATCATTTAACCTTAACCCTGAAGTAGCCCCCATCCGCCTTAAGCCTCGTCGGGTACCTTTTGCCCTAAAACCAAAGATCAATGAGCAGCTCGATAAATTAATAGCCCAGGGTGTTTTAGAACCAACTGACCACGCCCGTTGGGAAACCCCAATCGTAACACCCATCAAACCGGATGGATCGTTAAGGATTTGTGGGGACTACTGGGCCACCCTTAATCACGCCCTTCAACAGAATGCTTACCCAGTGTCGGTGGTGCAACACCTTCTCCATTCCCTGGGGGACGGAAAAGTCTTTGCTAAATTGGATTTAGCACAAGTGTACCAACAACTGCCTGTAGATAAAAAAACCATGGAAGCACAGATGATCGTTATGCACCAAGGCGCTTTTAAATGCAACCAACTCCAATTCGGAGTGAGCGTAGCCCCAGGGATTTTTCAAAGTCTGATGGAGAGACTCTTGCAAGGGATCAAGGGGGTCGTGCCATATTTTGATGACATTTTAATTGCGGCCCCGAATAGAGAAGTCCTAGAAAGGCATCTTAAAATGGTTCTCCAGAAATTTAAAGACTCCGGCCTAAAGGTTAAAAAAAAATAAATATCAACTGTGTACAGATAGAGTTCCTGGGGTACCTAATCGATAAGCAAGGCATTCACCCCACTAATAGCAAACTAAAAGCGATCAAAAATGCCCCAAGACCCAGGAATAGGACAGACCTCCAAGCTTTCCTGGGGCTCATTAACTCTTACAACATCTTCTTGCCCCAGAAAGCGACCGTAGCTGAGCCCCTACATAGACTTCTTGATAAAAAAGCAACCAGGGTCTGGGGACACCGAGAGGAGCACGCATTCCGACAAGTGAAAAACTTACTAACCTCAGATGCTGTTTTAATGCAGTATTACGAGACTTTGCCTTTAACAATTACATGTGACGCGTCACCGTTTGGAGTAGGAGCCATTTTGAGTCATGTGTTACCAAATGGTAGTGAGGCCCCTATTGCCTATTTTTCAAGAACCTTATCGAGGGCTGAATGTAACTATAGCCAAATTGACAAAGAGGCTCTTGCTGTTGTATCTGCCGTGAAACGGTTTCATAATATGTGTATGGACGAGCTTTTACTATTATTACCGACCACAAACCTTTGCTGGGGATTATAGCGGGAGACAAGCCAACCCCCTATATATTGTCACCTAGAATGACTCGTTGGTCGGAGTTCTTAGCTGCGTACAACTATAAATTACAACACCGCCTGGGGAAAGCCATTCCCCACGCTGATGCATTGAGCCGTGCTCCACTTCAGGAAACCGTCGACGACCCAGCTCCAACCCTTACGACACTCCAGATTGAAACGCTACATTCACCGCCGCTAACAGCCAGAGACATCGCTATCGAAACAAAACGAGATCCTGCACCTGGCGCGAGTTCTCAGCTGGGTCGAATGAGGATGGCCAGTAGAACAAACCCCTGACGACTTTACCCCTTTCAGAAACAGGCAAACAGAACTTTTCTCGCAAAAAGGCTGCATCCTATGGGGAGACAGAGTCGTCGTCCCAGAGCGGTTACAACGAGCAGTTTTGAAAACATTGCATGACGGTCAACCCGGCATCGTGCGTATGAAAGCGCTCACACGAAGCTACGCGTGGTGGCCGGGCTTCGATAAGCAGATCGAAGCCTGGGTGAAGACTTGTCTAAAATGCCAAGAAGTCAGCAGTGCCCCACCTAGAGCGATTCCAACGGAGTGGGAAACTCCCCGGGGGCCGTGGTCCCGCATCCACATTGACTTTGCGGGACCTCCTAACAGTGGATGCCTATTCCAACTGGCTCAAAATCCACAAGATGAAGACTACTACAACCGATTCAGTCATCTGCAAATTAAATAAACTATTCACAACACATGGGCTGCCAGACGTTCTAGTCTCCGACAATGGACCCCAGTTCACCGCCCTGGCGTTTGAACAATACTTAGCGGACCGGGGTATCCGCCATACGCTAACCTCGCCGGCGCACCTTGCGGCCAATGGCAGGGCCGAGCACAAGGTCCAATTTGTTAAAAAAAATCTCCACAAAATGGACTATGGGGACATTGACGACAAACTAAACAAATACTCCTACTCCAACACATCACCCCGCACAGCATCACCAACAAGACTCCAGCTGAACTGTTGATGGGACGCAAGCTCCACTCCCACCTCGACCGTCTCCACCCGTCCTACGCACCAGAGAAACCTTGTGGATCTAGCGGAAAATGCCGCGAGTTCATGGTAGGCGACTTAGTCTTTGCTAAAAACTTTCCGGCAAACCATTATGGATTGAAGCAACCATAACTCAAACCACTGGGCCCAGATCGTACCGTGTGCAAACATTGGACGGAAAGATATGGAAACGCTATATAGTTGAGCTTCGCTCTAGGCTGCAACCCAGTTCCCGCGACTCCTGTGACTCTCAAACTGAGGGGGGAGGGGATGTCGAAGAAACCGAATTCAAGATGGTGGAAAGCGGAATTGAAGGAAGTCAGCAGCCGGGCGCTTTACATGAAGAAGAATCAGGGAGAGGGGTTGCCTCGCCACAGAGGAATACCTCAATGGAGGTGAGCCCGCAGAGACCGGAGGACAACAACGACAGAATTAGTGGCACCGAGTCGTCCAGTGAGGATGCGGAACCACCTGTATCAGATAAATCAAAAAAACGTTCCACCAAAACCGGACTACAGACAGGAACCGGTGGGACAGCGCAAATCTAATAGACAGTTAAAACAACCTGCATATCTACGGGATTACGTCACCGCACCCCTCAAACGGAACCTAGGGGGAAGGGGTGTTATGAACTAATAAAGGCGTTTAATAAAGTTTTAACAATCTTAAGAAAAAGCGGGGTTCTAATCCTGCACTTCTGATTGGCCGATAATAGCGACATCGGATTGGTCCCTTCTGGGAAATCTGATTGGCTGCTAACGGGCCAACTCTCATTGGTTCAAGGGTTTAACACTTCCATATTTCTCATTGGCTAATAGGACAGCAGCCAACCCTATAAAAGGGCTGCTGCTGCCCTAGGGTTTTGCTCTGTTCAGTATGATTAATAAAGAGTTGAAGTTCACTGTTCACTGCCTCGTCTCCGTTCCTTGCACCCATGCGCAGAACTTAACATGAAGTCTCCATTTGCAACTGCAATATACTCTAAGAACTATAAGGAAGGGGTTATCTTCACCCTCTTTCTCCCACACATAAAATCTGGAGTGAGTTGCCTCTTTTATGGAATTCACCCCCTTCCTACATTTCATTACAATAGTTAATCCCAAAAGGATATAGAAAACACATAAAGCTACCAGCCTAGCATGGTCGTCCAAACAAAAAGCATGACTGGATGAACTAAGTTGACTTTATGAACTACTTTATTGTAAAGGAAAACCTTTCAAATTTAAAAGAACATTTCTCCCCCCGTCCCCTTTGTAGTCGAAGAAGCTAAGTTTCAACCCCTTCTGAGATATATACCATGCCTGCATTCCTTTTGTAGGATAAAACTACCTCTTAAATGACCATTCCCCTGATTTTCCCTCTTCCTCCTTTCTCCAAGGTCATTCCCATATATTATTACAAAAATGGAAACCATGGTTTTTTTTTTCCGGTTCTGCGTGGCTTCGGTGGCAGCAGGAATTCACGATTGTTTGCGATTCCTACTGCGCTTGCCGCCGAGGTGCCCCCAATCCAAATGGGTCAGGGGGATATGGCTGCCCTGTAGAGGCAGCCGAAGAGAGAGGGGAGCCGGACAGGGGGTTGGGGGTGTCGCAGACCCCCGCCTCGTCCAGAAAAACCCCTTTTTCCTGAGGTGGTGGAGCAGCGGTCAGTAATGGCCGCCACGAAGAAGCCAGCAACCGGGTAAGATTGTGCTGGAGGAAGCAAGAAAAGTGAAAGTGCTGGCTGAGCCGGGTCAATCAACATCTCTTAAACTCTCTGGAACTGAACTGTCTGAATTGCTGGAGGATACATTGTATCCCTAAGAAGATCGGAAAGCGGCGGAGAAAGCTGTTAAAGGGAAACTTTTTTTTCTTCACTCTCTCACCCCATGGAAACAGCAGATGAAGATTTGAAATTTATTTGGGCACTGAAGGTGAATTATTTTGAAAGTTGAAGCCAAGGGACAAAAGACACTTTGGACATTGGATTTAATAATTTAAGAAATTGGAAAACCCTTATTGGAGGTATGGATTTCTGATCATTTAAAAAAAAATTGTTGTTGTAAGTGGGAAGGGAGAGGGAAAAAAAAAATTGGAGCAGAAGCTGAAAAAGTAGGAGATTGCCTAGAATCCCAAAGAAAGATATATGGTAATTGGACCTCTTTGATTAAACAGTAACCCCAGAAAGAGAAGTAGAAGAAGGAAAAAAAAGTATTAATTTTTGGAACTTTTTTTTTAATTACCTTTGATTAAAAATACTTGGGTGGTTGTTTTGGGGAAAGTTTCTCTTTTCAGGATGGCATCGCTTGTGGATGAACTAAAGACTGAATATCAAAAATATAAAAAGGAAGAACAAGATGGAAAAGATATTTTGGGCACTCTATTTCAATTTTTAGAAATGGCGTTATGCACTTATGAAAAGTTGACTACACAGCAGAATGACTGGGACAAAGAAGAAGAGGAAGAAGAAGCCATCTTTGATGAACAATGGGTTTTTTCCGGGGAGGAGGAGAAAAAGGATAAGAAAAAGGGGATTTTAAGGTTTGAAAAAACAACCCAAAAAGAGAAAAATGAGAGGAAAGGTGGATGCAAGGTTAGAAAGCAACGGAAAGGGAGTAAGAAAAGGGAGGAGGAGAGACAGAGGGGTAAAAAGGGCAAGGAGAAGAATAAGCAAGAGAGAAAGGGGGGGAGGAGAAACCTCAATGGTGGGAAACAAGATTGAAAGAAAAAAAGCTTATTTAGAGACAATGGGTGAATTTAATTGAAAAAAAAGGGGGGGGATTCTGGAAGGTACATAAGATTGTGTTTTTATATGTGTATCTAGAGTAGAATGTTTAAGATATAAATGAGTAATAATATATATGATTAGTTTTTTTCTTTTTAAATGATATGGATAGTGGTTATATAGGTTTTTGGTTTTTTAGTTATTGACCTTTCTTATAAAATTTATTGTGTAATTTTAGAATGTACTAAACAGAATCCAAAGATAAAGGCGTCACTCCAATTTGTGTATTGGAGAAGTATATTAAAAGAAAAAAGATGAATGGATAGCTGGAAATAGAACAGACAAAGAATGATATTGAAAATGGTAATAAGATATGGAAGGATATATAAAGTGAATATGATGTTTGAATTTTGTCTGTGTGAAGAGTTTCAACTCAGGATCAAGCAGCCTTCAGAAAAGATGTTTTAGGCTTTGTTTTGTTTTCTATGTTTTGTGTTTTGTATGTTAATAAAAGGCAATAAAATTTTAATTAGCAAGAAATAACTTGGATAATTAGAATGAAAAGGAGAAGTTGGGATAAAGTATGAAGTTAAATAGATAACGTAAATATTGATATTATAATTTGGAATTATTTTGTATGTTCTTTTGGTTTTCTTCTTTAACTATTTTTTTTTTAGAAAATAATTGGTAAGCTGTTATGCCTTGATTGTTTGTGTATTGTTCTTGTAAAATTAATAAAATTTGTGGAAAAAAAATTGGAAACCATGGTAAGTGATGCTGCAAATATCCTCCTGTAAAAAGGCAATGATGATAAGGAATTGGAGTATGCACAAAATGAAAAAAAAAAAAGTTTCCCTTCAAATTTGGAACAAAGATTCACCCAGAACATTGCAATTTGTTTACGTTCCAGTGACTATGCTTTTGTTTGGAGCCAAATCTGGATCATATTTTGCCCTAGAGGATGGAAGTGGGGGACTCCTTCCTAAATATGTCTCTTTCCTTCAAAGGCAAATGTTTAAAGGAGCATTGTCTTCCCTTTCTCCACTTTTCATCAGTATTCAGCTCCATCTGGTTCCATTATCATCCATATTTCACGGGTGCAAAGCGGGCAAAAGGAGCTGGAATTCCAGCTGGTGCTGCAGACGGCAGGTTTCAACTAAGGTCCCAGAGGAGGATACTTCACTGTGAGCTTATTGAACCAGGAATATGAAACATCTGGTCTGTAAAACTAGTGGGGGCTGGTCTGAAAAAAACCATAGTGGAAGGATCCTGCTTGATTCTACCTATTTGCCTGCTGTGGATTGGTCCCAAGTAGGACATCTGTCATTAAGTTAAGGGAAAATCATCAGTATATTTGCTCCAAAATTATTGAGTTCAAAAATGCCCCTTCATCCATTACCATGCAAAATTCCTTTGAGGAAGAGAGTTGTCCGAGTTCTTGGGTTACTACTGGCTTTCTTTATCCTATAAAATGATCCATACTATTAGTTGAAGGATCTTGCCAATCTAACATTGGTATTCTTTTTCCATTGAGCAGGTACAAAACATCTCCCAATCCATGGAAGTGCTGGATCTTCGGACCTACCGGGATTTGCAATATGTCCGTAATACAGAATCGTTGATGAAAGGACTGGATTCTAGGCTGAAAGTGGCCACTGAGGGTCAAAAAAATCTGAATGTCAAAAGTTTCCAGGTAACTCTTTGCATGTCCCCCCCCACCCCACCTGCCATTGCAAGTAGAGGGGAAAAAGTTTGTGCAGAATCAGTGCAAATCTGTCTGCTGTTTTCATAACTCTTCATTTCGTGTCACAGGTTTAATTGAACCCCAGTTTCACATGCATTTTTCTATTTATTTCTTTTATTAAAATTACTTTTTTTTTTTTAACTCTGGAGTGCACTCTTGCAAACATTGTTTCCTTAATATTAGTTATCCTTGTGTACAATTTGCTGTGACTGCATGCATTCCTATGCTTAATTTTTTTGAGATGCAAAACATGGGACAAAGTCAGTGGTGGGCTTCTGCTGGTTTGGACCAGTTCTAGTGATGTGGGAGTTCCGACCATCAGCTGGCCCCGTCCACCTGCACCCGACCTGTCCTATCCTATATTTCTGTCTTTTTGGCTCAGCTAATTTGTGCGGCACAGCTGATTTCCATGCCTCAGCTCTTCTACTTATTAGGGTTGTCCTAGAAGGTAAACAGTTGAGCTTCAAATTGCTGTATTTTGAACCCTGCATTCATGCACAGAACCAGTTGTTAAACCAGTTGCAGCCCACCACTGGGCAAAGTTCTAGAAAGTATACATTTTGACATTTACTGCACCCTGGTTCTTAGTGTAGTTGGAAAGATGTCAGTTTATAGTATAAATATTTCAATGAATTTAATGTACCCTTACTGAGGAATTTAATTATGATGGTTAATAATACTGTTTAGATGACAATCTCCATGGCATTCAGTTTTAGGCCAAGCTGATTTCTGTTTAAAAATAAACTTTTGTTTATAGAGAAGGGATAACTGGGATTAGATACCTGGCAAGAAGGATTTTGCCTGGTTTTTGCCATTTTGGCATTAAGACAAAGGTGATCTCAAGAATCGTTTTCAATTACTGATTTTCACATAGTTAAATGTAATTCATAAGGATTGATAGGAAAGAAGCTGTCTTGTACTTATTAACTGTCCTTGATCACATCCATCTTCATGATCAAGTGATTATTCGCGGGGAAAAATCATTTGGGGCATGGAGCAGATGGGAAGGAGAAATGAAATGCCAATCAGTGTGCAGTTAATATCAGTTAGGAGTGCCAGTAGCATTCAAAGAATGGACTCATTTGCATAACCTTTGCAAAATTGATAAGAGTGTTACTTGCATCCCTAAGAAACCACAATAGATAAAGAAGTAACATTAGGCCAAACAAGAGAAAGGATTTTGCCAATTATAGGGGAGTTGTTTGAGATTAGAATGGGTTGATCTTAACAAGGAAGGAAAGGTTTTGGAAGGTTTTGCTTCAGATAACTTAGGTAAATGCTGAAGATGCTTTGAGGCTGATGTTTCAAGTGCAGCTACTGTATCTTTTCATAGCATTTTAAAGTAATCTCGATAATATCTCCCATTTGTAACCTCCCATTGCTTCTTCATTTTCTCTCTCTTTCTCTCTCTTTCCCCCAAAATAAAAATGGCTAAGTGTAAAAAAAAACAGGTTAGGTTCACAATGCCCATTGATTTGTGGTATGCGGAGACCGAAGTCTAAAAGAATTCCTAGGGAATATTAGGCAGGATTATTGATTGTAAATTACAGCATTTATAACCCATTTTTTTGTACCATTTTTATACCAATTGAAAACAAGAGTGCTTGCTCTACAGACTATGGGCGTTCTTATAACATATTGAAAAAATGGATAGTTCTCAATGTATGCACAAAATTGAGCCCCAAATTTCTGCTGTTAAGACATTTGTTAAGTGAGTTTTGCCCCATTTTACAACTTTACTTGCCACAATTGTTAAATGAATCACTGCAATTGATAAGTTAGTAACCTGGTTGTTAAGTGAATCTGGTTTCCCCATTGATTTTGCTTGTCAGAAGGTCACAAAAGGTGACCACATGACTTCGGGACACAACAACAGTCTTAAGCATGAACCTGTTGCCAAGTTTCTGAACTTTGATCACATGGTCATGGGAATGTAGCAAAGGTGGTAACATTGAAAAACGGTCATAAGTCAATTTTTTTCAGTGCTGTTGTAACACTGAATGGTCACTAAATGAACTGTTGTAAGTTGAGGGCTACCTTATAGGGCAGCTTCTTGGCATATCAAGGCAATATGTATTAATTAGGATCTTATCTCTCTTTTTTAATGGGATATGTTACCTAGAGTGAGCAGACTCATTTGCACTGGAAGTGGGAGATAGAAATTCCCCTTTGGAATGCTTCTGTTATGTTTCTGAGAATTGATTTTGGAGAGAAAAAGATTGGGTTCTGAGGAAACCACACTTAGCCTATGAACATAAATCTACTGAAGCAGATGAAGCTTGTTTTACAGATGTGCAGCCTGAGTTCCTAGGCCTGGATTGGGCCTCTGAAAAACTTGGGTGCAGCTTCTGAAAGATCTGCAAAGGTAGTCGTCAAAGTTTAATTTTTAATATGCCCAAGGGAAAAGAGGTGAATTACATGAACAGGAAATCAAATATCAACTATATTTAATTTTAATTAAGTGGAAATTTAATTCCTGTCTTTTTTCCCCCCTGGTGATCTTCCTCTACTTGTGGGTGTAGGTCCCACCCCACCCCCATTAGCACACCATTGGAAAGCCAAATGCATCCTTTGCCACAGAAAACATTCTATATCCCAGCTATATTCAGCTTTGGGGCTGCCTGGTTTTGTGGTAATGTATTATATGGTTTAACAATATCTGTGTGGCAGAATGCCACATGCAGAAATTCTTTGATTTATGTATACATTATACATATGTTAATACCCTCCCCCCACCCAAAGGTCAATGAATTCTTTAAAGAATGCATTTGTACTTGCTCTCAAATATCTGATTGGCCATAATGGGGCAAGGCAATCACATCTATTGCCCAATTAGGATTCTTTTCCAGCAGCCCAGAAAATGGAATCTGTATGCTGAAACCCATCTCGCAGGTGCACAGGCTAGAAATGAGCCCTGAAGGAGGAGAGATTGGAAGAAAGAACATTCTGCTCGTCGTGTATATGGAACATCAGAAATTCACACATAGACAGTGAATTTCCGCTCACAGGGAATAAAGCTGCTGATTTATTAGTTTGATTTTCTCAGGCAAAGCCAGATGATGTAACAGCCTGAAGTCCATTGCCCAGATCTTCATTCTTTATTTAAACATGCCCAAAGTTTTTATCTCAGAAATTTATTTATTTATTTATTTACTTATTTGGCCTATGGCATCTCGGAAATGATCTACAATCATGCAAGGGAGGACTTCAGGAACTGAAACTAAATTCTAATCCTATTAACGCTTTTATTTTCTTTCCACGGGACAGCCTGTTCTCTGCACTAGCATCCTTGTGCTGATTTTTTTTTTCTACAGCCATAGGTGAAGGGCCAGATCAAAGGAGGCTACTTTTCTACGCACAAAACTAGTTTTCGCTTAAATTTCAGGAGGATCTTAATGGTATGAACCTTATAAAAGCAAATGTGTTAAACCGGTAGTAGAGATCAGAGTTGGAGGTAGTCCCTCTCTCCATACATTGCAAAAGCATACTTGACTGAACTATCATCTTTGATCACTTGAATAACATTGGAAGAAATAACAGGGAAGGGAGACTTACTCTCTTCTTTCTATGGGTCCCCCGCTGCCCATTGTTTGGGCCAGGGAGCTAGATGGGAATTGAAGAGTCAGATGGAGATTTCCTGTAGGTTGAATCTAGTCCTTAGGCTGAAAGCCCAACACTTCTAAATCCAGAAGTTAGGAATCATATCTGGAAAACATTATGAATAAGGAAGGAATTAGCCAGATTCATGAGCAGGAAAATAATTCTTTTTCAGATGATTATTGTAGGATACTTTCCTATCCCCCACAGTTGAGCTGTTGATATGCAAGGCATTTGGAGATGTTCAGATCCTGTGGATTTATTCCCCAGAGAAGCAGAAATCTTACAGCCTTTCCTTGATGTGAAATACAACTGAAGGAGACGTAGGCATGAGCTGCATGGCCTTGGATTTGACAGCTGCAAAAGACAAGACATTGATTAAACATTGGAGCTCTAGCAGACAGTTAGGCTAGTTTTAATGTCAGCATGCAGGTGGTGAGTCTCAGACACCACTGGGCAATGCAGCAGAGGAGTATGACTGAGAAATAGGGAACTTTGAGACAATATGGGACAAGTGGAGGGCCTAAGCATGCTTCATTCCTACCAAACAGCTGCTCAAAGGTCATTTGAACTATTGCAAGGGAGGCAATTGCTGAAGCCCCAAAATAAAGCTATGAAGGAGATGGAGCAGTGATGTCAGTTCAATAGGAAATAATCTCTCTGGGAACTAAAGGCAGGGAGAGAAAATAAGAGAAGCTCAATGGCCATTTCAAGGAACAGTTAAAGAATTCAAGTGCTAATGATTGTGCAACATCACTTTGGCATTATCTTGAACATCTGAAAGAAACTGGTGATTTGCAGACAAGAGGTGTTAAATGAGAACCAGAGCACATATATGCTATAAGTTGAGCCATCTTCTTTTTAAACAGCAGAGTGGCCCTATCAGCGATTATCCAATGGAGAGCAATTTAACACATTTGTCTGACTCTTTGAGCATGCCACTTGAGCACTATGGAGAGCAGAATTTGGGAGAACCTGGTGGGATTAAGTTCCACATTCATTAGTGAGGTCAGTAGTAGAGAAAGGGAAAGTTTATTGAAAAATGGTGAGGAGCGCCTTCACTGTAGACTATCAGGTTCATTCTCTAGAATCACCTGATAAGGCTGAAAATCTCTTCTGCTCAAGATATTGTCACTAGTCAGTGGTAATCAATTCTAGAAAGTCCTGGGCTAGATGGACCATAACTGCAAGTTTAGTTTAGGATAAATCAGCATGCCAAATATTGAAGTAATTAACAGCAGATTGAAGAACAGAAAATTATTTCAGATTCTCATTAAACACCTCCCCAGTTTGGGTTTGGCTGTGTTTCAGAGTTAGAAGCAACACATTAGGAACTGTATATTGTTTCAGGGTTGTTATTTTTCTTATTGCTAAATTCTGTTTCAGTGCATATTGTATGTGCTCAGTTTACAACAATTTCTATTCCTTCATGTCTTTTCCATTAGCACTTCAACATTACCAAACCGATGTGAAAAAGGCAGTGCTAATTATCAGTGGATAATTCTCCATTATAAATAAAACAAGGGTGGAAAACTTGTGATCCTCCAAATAATGTCAAGCTATAACTTCAAGTATCCCTCCCTGTTGATGATGCTGATTTGAACTTCTGACAACCGCAGTTAAGAAGTTTGTGATAACCACGGGCTATCATTGGAGGGCATTTCTGTATATCTCCATTATTGTGCCAAAAGTTGAGGGATATGTGGGCATGTCACATGTATCAATTCAGGAAAAAATAGACAGGCTATATTGCTGTTGGGTGC
This sequence comes from Hydrophis major, assembly GCA_033807585.1. Taxonomy (NCBI): domain Eukaryota; kingdom Metazoa; phylum Chordata; class Lepidosauria; order Squamata; family Elapidae; genus Hydrophis; species Hydrophis major. The sequence continues at coordinate 223,456,439 of CM066329.1, forward strand.
ACTTCAACTCCCAGAATTCTTAGCAATGGCCATGCTGGTTGAGAACTCTGGGAATTGAAATTCATATGTGGGAAGGTTATTGAACCCGAGAAAGACTAGCAGAGTTTGCGAGAGATAAAATTGAGATGATTTGTTTACCAGTGTGATTCCCTGCCCCCCCCCCCTCATTTTTGATACAAGATCCTTATGTATTCAGATCTCGCTGTTACTTAATGAATCTTAGAACTTCTTTGTGCATCATATGAAGGCCAAACACAGATCAGAAGCTTGACAATGCATCCTATGGGAGCTGCAATATTGTTATCTCTGGTAACCCTTAATCCATTTTTGTGGATACCCAGGACTGAAATGTTAACGTTTTGTGGATTTATTATTGTGGGATATGGGAAAAAGAAAAGCAGAAAAGATTTTTCTATTTTTCTACTTTCTTTTCTTCACCTTCTATTTTCTTTTTATTTATTTTTAATTTGTATTAGTTTTAAAATTACTGTACTCTAATTATAACCCTTAATAAAAATCACTATTTAAAAAAGGGAGAATTGCTGAATTTTGGTAAATGTACCTGCTATTTACAATTTGCATTTTTTAGAATACTGCCGTCTTGCCAGGCCCAAACTCTCACTTAAAAAAAGGATGGGGGGGGGGCACTATAGAAGCTATGGCACCATGCAGCTTTACTATATTTGGAAATAATCTAATCCAGCTTTTCAAAAGGACCAAAGGAACCCTTGGCTCATCACATTCGTACGACTGACATACATAGAGTATCATCTGAATCATTGAAGTGACTCTTGACTTTTAGAAGTATGTGAGTACTGACTTTCTGCATTGAAAGGTCTTTTTACAACGAGTAGGATCTGAAGTGGCTACACTGCTTTCAGGCTGGCCTTCCCCTAGAGTGGGAGAATATGCTGAGGAAGGTGAGCTGGTAAATTGATTGCTTTGCTTTAAAAATGGTTAATATGCTGAGGAAGGTGAGCTGCTAAATTGATTGCTTTGCCTTAGAAAGGGGTTGCTCTTGATAATCTCAGTTTGCAGAGCTGACTCATGAATCAGCCAAGGGAATATCATCTCTGCAATTAAAACCCAAGCAAATCAACACAGCTCTTTCCCCCCTCCCACCAGGCACCTGCAGGGACAGGTTGGCATTGCTGATAAATGAGCACAGACCATCCACATTCTGGGCCTTTTGCCATTCAATTACCTTTCCTGGTAATTTTTCAAGTCTAGCCAGGTTGATTACAGCCATTTGCTGAGAATAATGGGCATCTGGTTTATGCTTGGTTGAGAGGGGAGTAGTGAGCTAGAGTGTCCTAATGACAGCTGAGAGAGACTTGGCTGCTCAGAAAGTCTCTTGATTAAACCCCAGGCTGCCAGAATCTATATTCCCCTCCGTTTATGTCTGCCATTCTGTGTTACATTTGATTGCGTGCAAGGCTATGATCAATTCAGGGTGAGCCCTTAAAGTAGGCTATCAGGAAGAGAGAAGGAAAGGAAAGTTTCCCGTGTCACTAGAAGATAGTTAAGGTAGCAGTCTCAGGATATCCAACCATCTGAAGATTTGAGCAACGTGGTTAACATTTAACCATTCTGTTCCTTGATCAACTTTTCCTTGCTCAGTTGGGTTCCAGCTTTCACTCCTGCATTAGAGGTAACCCATAGGCTCATACTCTCACCATCTTAATTGGGGTCCTCATGGGCTCCTGGAGTGGGTAGGACCTTTTTATGTTAGGGAGCTGGGGGGGAGGTTATTTATTAATTAATCAAATTTATAAGGCTGCCCATCTCACAAAAAATGAAGCTATAAGTAGTCCACAACAATTAAATATAAAAATATACAAGAGCAATCATTATAAAAATATATAAAAAACATTATGAGGAATTAAAATATTATTAAAAAATTTAAATGTACAAACCACAAGCCATGGGGAGCGTGAATATATGAAACACAATGGAGCCATCTAAGGAAGTCTCTGATTCCCTGAGACCTCCAGGCTGATGACTTTAAGTTCAGACGGATTCTTCCCAAATGCTCAATGAGTATTCCAACTAACACCCTCCAGTGATGTTTTGGTAATACGAGCCATGCATCTATTCAGGTAGGGCATTAAGGCAGAGTAATTTCTTCTAGGTTGGAAACAATGGGTTATACTCATTCCATATAAACTCCTTAAGACAATAGGTCTCATATCTCCATCAGTAATCAGTTCCTCTTAAACCCATATCGATAAGATGCTATCATGACTAAATTAAAATTTAAGTCTGGATCAGTCTTTGGAATATAAACACTCCTACACCACTTTTTAATTATTACTGAAGGAGTGACAGCTAACAATTCATTCCTATACACTTGTTCAAAACATTCACTATCTCTGTCAGATTTCCAGACCAATTCTAAATAAATTAAAATATCAGAAATGTTGTGAATGCATAATACCAATAAAGTTATCATTGAGCTTGAAGACTAGTGCAGGGTTCTGGCCCTGCACTTCTGATTGGCTGTTAATGGCAGGATCGGATTGGCCCATTCAGGAGCATCCGATTGGCCATTAACAGGCCATTCCCATTGGTTAACGGAGCTAGCACTCCAGGTTTACTATTGGTTAAATAGTTAATGAGTTGCCTATATAAGTAAGGCTATAGCAGCCGTTGAGCTGAGCTGTCACAATATGTAAATAAAGAGTTTGAAGTTCACTGTTTCTACTGGCTCGTCTCCATCATTCGCACGCATGCTCCAAACTTGACACTGGTGACAAGGATGGAATTGGATGACATCAGAGCCAACTAAACACGTGACTGAAGCGCACAATGGCGAAACCATGTCTGGCGGCGTAATACCACCCGCTCCATTCGATCCAGCTCAAGAGGACTGGGAGTCTTACATGGATCGTTTCCAAATGTTTTTGGAAACGAATAATCTAAAGGATGCCACGGCTGGGAAGAAACGGGCGGTATTCCTGACGCACTGCGGGCCAACGGTATTCAAGATGGCTAAGGCATTAGCAAAACCGACTGAAGTAAAGGCCATGGACTGGGACATCCTCGAACCGCTGCTAAGGGCCCACTACGCACCCACTGTTCCAACGCTCGTAAGACAACACGGGTTCTATCAACGGAACCAGCGGAAAGGAGAAAGCGTCGCCGATTTCGTTGCAGACCTCCGGAACTTGGGAGGCCTTTGCGATTTCACCAACCTGGAAGAGGCTTTGAGAGACAGAGTAGTCCTCGGGCTAGACGCTCTAAACGTACAGAGCAAAATAATGGCAAAGGGCAACATCACCCTTAAAGACGCCATAGCTGAAGCTACAGCAGCGGAGGCAACCAAAAAGTCGGCCGCTCAACTACGCCGAAATTGCACTCCAACCCACCAACCAGCCGGCGACATTTCACCTAATGCAGAAGGGCGACGTTCCACGGCCCACCATGAGGACCTCTCTTCGTCGTCAGACAGCGACGAAGAAGAGGTCCATCGCCTGCGGTCCGATCGGGAACAACGACCGAAGTCCCAGCAACCATGCGCAGGCTGCGGAGCCAACCATTACCGCTCCATTTGCAAATTCTGCGACGCACTCTGCCATGAGTGCAGGAAACGAGGCCACATCGGATGGGTCTGCAGAAGCCTCCTCGGACCCAGCCAGACCTCGAAGGAAACCAATCTCCGCCAATTGACGGGGAATCGCCCCGTAAGGCGAGAACCAGTAAACCACTCCTACGGAAACTGACCCGTGAACTGTCTAGCGAGACGAGAAGAGGCTCGCCAAACACTCACTATTGGCCATGCCTCTTCATTAGATGCTCAGAAAATTCGGGTCAACGTGAACATTGAAAATCGTCCCTGCCAGATGGAAGTAGACTCAGGATCGTCTCTTTCAATGGTCTCATGGAAGACCCTCAAGCAACTCATCCTCACTATCCGGCGCCAAGACCTTCAATTCCAATGGCTCGTGCTAAAAGACTACCAGGGGAACCGAATTCCAGTTGCAGGATCCAGTCGAGTCCGGGTTACATTCAAGAACCGCACAGCGTACTTACCCCTGACGGTGATCGATAAGGACCGGCCTAGCCTGTTGGGCCTACAATGGTTCACACCACTCAGCATCAAAGTGGCAGGCATTAATGGAATTGGCGGCAGTGACTGGGAGGAAGACCTCACCCACGAATTCAAGGACGTCTTCGAGGAAAAGCTAGGCGAGTACAAGGGGACCCCGATATCCTTTAGCCTTAATCCAAAGATAGCTCCCATCTGCCTTAAGCCTCGTCGAGTTCCATTCGCTCTTAAACCGAAAATTGACGAGCAGCTTGATAAGTTGATTGCCCAGGGAATTTTAAAACCAACGGATCACTCCCCTTGGGAAACGTCAATTGTGACACCCATTAAGCCGGACGACTCCATTAGAATTTACGGGGACTACCGAGCCACCCTAAACCACGCCCTGCAAGAGAACCCATATCCGGTGCTGGTGGTACAGCACCTCCTCCATTCCATGGAGGACAGAAAAGTCTTCGCTAAACTAGACTTAGCTCAGGCTTATCAGCAAATGCCGGTTGATGAAAAAACAGCACAGGCACAGACTATCGTAACACACCGAGGTGCCTTTAAGTGTATGCGGCTTCAATTTGGAGTCAGTGTAGCCCCAGGGATCTTTCAGAGCCTAATGGAGAGACTATTGCAGGGGATCAAGGGCGTTGTCCCCTATTTCGATGATATGCTTATTGCTGCCCCCACTCAAAAAATCTTGCGGGAGCGTTTAAGATTGGTATTATGAAAATTTCAGGAAGCAGGCCTGAAAGTCAAAAAAAATAAATGCAAAATGTGTACCGATCATGTTGAATTCTTAGGGTACCTAATTGACAGTCAGGGTATTCACCCTACTGATAGTAAATTAAGAGCAATAAAGAATGCTCCCAGGCCCAGAACAAGACCGACTTCCAGGCGTTCTTAGGCCTCATCAATTTCTATAATGTTTTTTTGCCGCACAAGGCGACTGTCGCTGAACCGTTGCATCGTCTTTTAGATAAAAAAGCAAGCTGGGTATGGGGTCACAAAGTAGAGCAGGCGTTCCGTAATGTAAAAAAACTACTGACTTCGGACGCCGTGCTGATGCAGTACAATGAGACTTTGCCAATAAACATAAATTGTGATGCATCGCCTTTTGGAGTGGGCGCCATTTTGAGCCATGTGTTACCTAATGGTAACGAAGCCCCTGTTGCTTACTTCTCAAAGACGCTCTCAAAAACCAAGTGAAATTACAGCCAAATCGATAAGGAAGCCCTGGCTATTGTATCAGCAGTTAAAAGATTTCATGAGTACGTGTTTTCACCATTGTAACTGACCACAAACCATTGCTGGGGATCATCACTGGGGACAAGCCAACTCCCTACATACTTTCTCCCAGAATGACCCGCTGGTCAGAATTCTTGGCTGCCTACAATTATCGGCTACAAAACTGTCCCGGTAAAGCCATTCCCTACACCGACGCGCTGAGCCTTACACTGCTCCCTGAAACTATCAACGATCCTGCACCAACGATGACAGCGTTGCAGATCGAGACACTCCACACGCCACCATTGACTGCCCGTGACATCGCGAGAGAAACAAAATGCGACCCCATCTTGGCGCGAGTCCTCACGTGGGTGGAACGCGGATGGCCATTGGACTGAGTACCAGACGACTTTGCACCATTCAAAAGTCATCAAACAGAGTTGTTCTCCCAAAAGGGCTGTGTCATCTGGGGCAATAAGAGTCGTTATCCCAGAACGACTCCAACAGACACTGCTAAGAACCTTGCACGATGGCCACCCTGGCATCGTGCACATGAAGGGCCTTGCATGAAGCTACGCGTGGTGGCCAGGCATCGATAGACAAATCGAATCATGGGTTAAAACTTGCAAGAGATGCCAAGAAGTAAGCAACGCTCCACCAAAGGCAACCCTGACCGAATGGGAGACGCCGCGGGGACCCTGGTCCCGCATTCATCTGGACTTTGCTGGGCTGACCAAAGGCCACACGTTTCTGCTAACCGTCGACGCCTACTCGAATTGGCTCGAGATTCACCGAATGAGCAGCACAACCACTGACGCGGTCATCAAAAGACTGGAAAGACTTTTTGCAACCCACGGATTACCAGACGTTCTGGTATCCAACAACGGGCCCCAATTTACCGCGCTACCTTTTGAGCAGTACTTGGCTGACCGTGGTATTCGACATGCGCTCACTTCGCCTGTGCATCCTGCTGCCAACGGTAGGGCTGAGCGCATGGTTCAATTCGTCAAAAAGACTCTCCAAAAGATCGACTACGACAACATCGACGAAAAAAATCAACCAGATCCTTTTCCTGCAGCACATCACACCTCACAGCATCACCAACAAAACTCCCGCCGAACTGTAATGGGACGAAAGCTCCGCTCCCACCTCGATCGGTTACACCCAGCCTATGAACCTGAAAAGCCACTCGGATCCAGCAGCCGATGCCGTACCTTCCAGGTAGGCGATCTAGTATTCGCTAAAAACTTATCGGGCGATCCGTTGTGGGTAGAGGCGACTGTAATCCGCGTAACCGGCCCAAGATCATACCTCGTTCAGTGCCCTGATGATAGACTTTAGAAGCGTCACATAGATCAGCTACGATCGCGGCTGCCACCTCGCACTTCTGAACTCCATTTTGACCAAACTGAGGGGGCGGGGATACAGAGGAAAGCGAATTACTATTAGAAGGAAACCCTTTCGAAGAGACTGATAATGGAACTGAAATGCAGGAACAGGAACCAGGGACCGGAGTGAATGCACCTCAGGAAATGGCCAGTGATATTGATGACAACGAGAACGTGAACTCGGAACCAGAGGCACCCCTACCACTAAACAACGATCTACCTCAGCAAGAGTGCAGCCAACCGCCAGGCACTTTGCGAAAATCGAAAAGACTAGTAAAACAACCGTCCTACCTTAAGGACTATGTAACCGTGCCCTGTGGGCAGAAGCCGGGGGAAAGGGGTGTTGTGAATGCATAATACTAATAAAGTTATCATTGAGCTTGAAGTCTAGTGCAGGGTTCTGGCCCTGCACTTCTGATTGGCTGTTAATGGCAGGATCGGATTGGCCCATTCAGGAGCATCCGATTGGCCATTAACAGGCCATTCCCATTGGTTAACGGAGCTAGCGCTCCAGGTTTACTATTGGTTAAATAGTTAATGAGTTGCCTATATAAGTAAGGCTATAGCAGCCATTGAGCTGAGCTGTCACAATATGTAAATAAAGAGTTTGAAGTTCACTGTTTCTACTGGCTCGTCTCCATCATTCGCACCCATGCTCCAAACTTGACAAGAAAAGTTTTGTACATCAGGTCATTCCAACATTGCCCTTCCCTTCATAGAAAGTTCTCTGAACAAGAAGCATTAGGAATGTAACATGTTGCCTCTGAAGCCCAAATATTTGACTATCCTCTGACAATCTTTAGCAAGTACACTTACACAAGGATCTGCTGTGGCATTGTGAGTCACAAATGGTCAAGCAGCTTGCTCACATAGCCAGACTGACAAAACCAAAAAGTATTCAACCCCAAAAGATAGGAGGAAGCCAGTTAACTCAAACTGACCTGTGATAACTGATAACTACTGATACTTAACTTAGTGTGATTAAAAATTATTTTTTCCTGCCAAATGTGATGTACACAGGTCAATTCAATTTTCTCTAATATAAGTTGCAGGCTGCTTATCTAGCATGCTCCTCCATATCATGCTATCAAGCTGTTAATTAGCTCACACTTTAAAAATTTAGCTATGGTAGGAGTGGAAGACAGATTCATGACCCTGACTTTCAGGCTGCAATCTATTTATATTCAAGGTTTTAGTTATCCTAGGCTGGCTGGTGTGCATGTACATGAGCAGATACGAAATGCCATGCATCGCCTGCCCCACCAAATACATCAGACAAACCAACAGAAGAATAAGTACACCCATTGAAGAACACAAGAACTCAATGAAAAAAGAAGAACCGACCTCTTCCCTGATCCAACACTTCAAAGCCACAGGACATGAGATTGAGTTTAAAAATACCAGAACTATCGCCAAAACCGAACACTTCAACAACAGAATAATCAGAGAAGCCATAGAGATAGAAAAACGCCCACACAGCATGAATAAATGAGATGATACCTCCTGCCTACCAGCCATTTGGAAACTCACCCTCATGAACAGACGAGTACCTAACATGAAGAATGACAACAGACCCACACTCCTGAGAGCCACACAAGATGCCACCACCACACTTCCACGTAGAAAGCAGACTCATACCCACACAGAAGATGAAACACAACCACGGACCAGAAGCTGCACTGCAGCTACATCACTACCCACCTCAAACCCCTCTGAGCCATACATGAAGCGAACTGACACCCACCATGAAGATGCAGCACGACCACGAATTCGAAGCCAAACAGCAGGATCACAGCTCACCAGCTCAAATCCCCCAGCAACTAAGACTAATCTGAGCACAACCAAGCCCCCACTTGAACAGAACACATCTCCAGCCAATCAGAACACGGCCAAACCCCCAACCAATCAGAACACAGCCAAACCCCCAACCAATGAGAACACACCCCCACCCAATCAGAACATAGCCAAGTCCCCACCCAATCAAGTCACACCCCCACTAGCAGTTAAAAGGAAGAAGCAGCTGCAAGCTCACATCACTCTGAGAAGCACAGAGCCCAAGACACAAGTCTGAAGATGATGAATGAGACTTCATCGAAACGTTGCCTCAATACTTCCAATCTTACGCGGGAGAAAACCCAAATAACCAAAGATATGTAAATTTTCACGGATGCAGGTATGCAGGTTTTGGCATGTTCGGGTCTTTGCTCATGTAAGATTGAAAGTATCTTGGCAATGTTTCGATGAGATCCCACTCGCCATCTTCAGGCTGGTGCTTTCGGCTTCGTTCTTGTGCGACCAAAGCGTGATTGGAGCTGCTGTCTCTCTATAAATAACCTATACATGGAACACTTTGAAACCAATGCTCTAGACAAATCCGAACACAAACCCAAACTCTGGCTTAGATATGTAGATAACACTTTCATAATTTGGCCACACGGGAAAGAAAAACTGGACAACTACCTCACACATCTCAAAAGCCTACACCCCAAAATACAATTCACCATGGAAACAGAAGCCAACAACCAACTTCCGTTCCTGGACGTCCTAATTTACAAAAAACCAATGGCTCCCTAGGACACACCATCCACCGGAAGAAAACACAAACCAACTGCTACTTAAACGTACAATCCCATCACCACCCTGCACAGATCAACTCCGTAGCCAAGATCCTCATCTCCAGAACCAAACGCCTAGCTGACAAAGACCACCTGAGAACAGAATTACACACCCTCACTAATGTATTAATTTCCAACGGATTCCAAAGGAACACAATTACTAACCTCAGGGAGACACCCCAAAAAAAACCCGAGATACAGAACAGGACAATGGTATCGCCCTCCTCCCCTACATCAAAGGCACCACAGATAAAATCAGCAAAATTCTCCACAAACAATATCAGAACAGCCTTCGGCACTGACGAAAAATTAGTCAACATCCTAAGAAACCCCAAGGACAAGATCCAGCTAGAAAACCATGGAGTTTATGAAACAATTGCAACAATTACCCAGCCACATACATTGGACAGAGAATAAGTGCACGCATCACAGAATACAAGAACACAGTCAGAAAGGAAGAAAATACTTCCTCCATTTTCCAACACCTTAAAGCCACAGGACAGAGCCAGCACACCATACCTCCCCACCGATATTTATAGAGAGACAGCTGCTCTGATCATATATATATGTTTGTTTAAGCGCAATGGTCTCCCTCACAATTAAAAATGCCAATCTTTTTCTCACTTCCCAAAACCATTGTGTCACCAGCCATTTTCCATACAGTTCCCCAGACTCAAACCAAAACAATGGAACTATACAAGTACAGTTGCACACTCCAGCCTTAAACAATATTGGAAGGCAGTGGAATTTTCATTGTCAGCCCGCATCTTTTAGCAATTGGCATTTTTGCTTACCTCCAGAATTGACGTATTTGGTTCCAGCATAGTAAGCATAGGAGAGTCAATTTCTTATCTCTAAAATATGTTCTGGTATCAAAAAAAGTTACATTTTGCATTATTTGAGCCTCACCCAAATTCCTACAAAAATGGAATTCAATGGGTATTATTCCCAAGGAAAAATGTATAGAGCTTCACTCTTAAGCTGCAATTCAGTCCATTCCTTCTCAGGGATTTACTTGGAATTCACAGAACTTGAATTCACAAAACTCAGTGTAATTCACTTCTAGCATTTCTTGGAGATAAATGTGAACTATGAATGACTTGTAACTCTTACATTCCTAGAAATCTGAATATAAGTAATTAGAATAACTGTACAACCACAAATTGGTCTCGGTCTCATCTATCTATCTATCTATCTATCTATCTATCTATCTATCTATCTATCATCTACCTCCCTATCTCATTTATCAACTATCATCCCTCTCTCTTTCTCTCTCTTTCTCTCTCTTTCTCCCTCCCTCCCTCCCCCCTCCTAACCCATCCATTCATCTACATGGTACTGGTAAGAAGATGGACATATAACATGTAAGTAATTTTCCACTCCAAATTCTTCTCAGATAATAAATACTTATTTGGCTTTCTAACTGTAGATTTTCTTATATTCTCCATTTAAGTACTAATTAGTTTTTTCAAGATCAGTATAGTTGACTTCTGTAAAGCAGAATAGGATTTATGCATGCAACTATAGCCTTTCCTCATTACTAAACAATAGGGCTACCAGCCTATTCTTCAATCAGCAGAAAGCTGAATTAGCCTTAAATTTACGATCACCATTGTTGATTTCCTATCTGTTGTTCTAGTGATTTCAACACAGTTTGAAAAGGACTGTCATGAACAATGTCATTGAATTGTATTATCATTCATTGTTTATTCCCCCCCCCCATTGGAGAGCAAACTAATTATAAAAATTATAATGAAATCTATTACATTAATAGTTAATATTAAGGCACTTTATTGGCTTTCCTGGTTTCTTGGGCTGTAAAAGAAAAGGGGGGAGATTATACTTGTGAGATTAATAGCTTTCCAGGATAAACCAGATAGGAATCACAACTAGATGAGCTAATTTTATAATTAAGTAAAGTAATTACTTAATTAATTTAAGTAAAGTATAAGTAAAGCTACATTGACATAATCTTGCAAGTCTGAAAGTACAGTGCAATCCTACCACACACACCTCTTATAACAGTCCAAAAAACTAGGAAAGATCTCTTCTGTCCACTATCCAATTGTGGGCTATCCTATATCTGGCCCTTGGCAGCATTTTTTGTCCAGTCTCCCAAGATCTTTCCAACATACTATTATACCTGTGGAATTGATTTCTTTGGTCTGGTCTATGTAGTGGGACTGATAGTACTTGGATCAAACAAATGTTTTGTTTTGGAATTGAACCACCCAAAATTATCTGTTCCATGGAAAAGTTCCTTGGGAAAATTAATGCACAGAATGTTCTGGACATTTCTAATTATGAAAATTGCTATGCACCATCATACCTGAAAAGTTTTGGTAGATAGAGCTCTACAGTTAATATCTAGTAAGTTATTTCTCTCCACCAGTCCTAATTTTAATTAATTTGTAGCTCCATACAGGAAATAGGAGTTCTGTGATAAGGTATTTTATTCCTTTCTTGATGTTCCAGAATGTTCCAGAAGCTGGTGTGTCTTCAGAAAGATTAACTGTATTTGAAAGAAAATAGACATTGACTTTTAGTCTAGAGCTAGAAATGTGCTTAGGTTGACCCTTAACATAGGCTTCTCAATATCAGAAGAAAATAGCAGGTAGTATTTCTAAATAGCTGCCTTTCAATTTTACATCTTTATTGCCTCTCCAGGGAGCTGATTCTTGCTAGTATTATAAGCAGGATGCCAAATAATCTATAATGTGGTTTCAGAGGCTCCTCTCCATGACACAAAAAAGAAAGAGGTATGATTTGTTATTTCTTGATAAAGACTTCATATAATCCATATAATGGACTGGCTGGCATCCTTACTTTGAACCAGCAGAGGGAGCCTATCTTCACTTTAGTCTCACTTACCATCCTGAACAAGTGAAGAAAATGATTCAACTTTTAGACTATGCTCTTGAGCTGCTTGTAAAAATGAAGTTAGCTGAGCACCATAATAGTTATTAACTTTGAATTGGGAGGAAAATAATGCTACTGCATGTTTATGAAGCCATCTGTATTCTAGGAGCTTGGTGCCATAGTAAACAATGTATAATAAACCCATTAATCTCCATTAGGGGATGGAAGGAAGGAAAAAAAACATTTATGTGTTTGGGTGAGAAGAAAGCTGAAATAAGTTTAGCTATTAACCCAATTTCACACACGCACACACACACGCACTAATTGCTAAAATTCTACTGGAGAGACATTCACACAGGTTCTAATCTTTTTTCTTCATGGCAATAATTCATTTACTCTACAGAAATAGTATAGGAGGAAATACAATCTATGCTCAACAAGCATATGAATAAGTTAAAATGGCTTATGAATCTCATAGAGCCTCATGGCTTAGATAGAGCAGAGAAGCCAAGTTATTCTATTTCAGGATAAAATTTAAGAGGTAGGCTTTCATCATTATCAGATGATGAAGGAGACATTCCAGGTATCTTTTTATGTTGCCAGCAGAATGTCTAACATGCTGACAACATTCCAGACTTAGGGTCATTCCATATCTAAACCAATATTTGTCTGTTTTTTTCTATTATTTCCCTTTGAAATCTAGCTTGCTACCATTATTATACTGGAAACATCCATATCAGTTCTGCAGGTGAAAGAATTGAGTGGTCCTTGGTAGTCTCTGGGCTTGGTAGTTTTCTTGCAGACATTTCATTACCCAAACTAGGTAACATCATCAGTGCTTGTAAGGAGTAGAGTTTGCTCTCAGTTTATATTCTAGTGTAGCCGTGTCAAACTCAAGGCCCGGGGGACAAATCTGACCCATGGAGTGCTTAGAACTGGCTCATGGGGCTACCCTGGAAACAGAGAAGGACCAGCCCTCATGCCTCTACCAGCAAAAACAGAGCTTGGGAGGGCTGCAGATAGCCTTCCTGTGCTCCATTTTTGCTGGCAGAGGTTGCAAGAGGCTATCAGAACCAAAAGTAGAGCTTGGGAGCCCATTTATCTGGCAGAGTACTCAGGCCACCACAGGCACCCCCAACATGAGTGATGTCGAGCTGGCCATGACCACAACCCTGATGCGGCCCTCAATGAAATCGAGTTTGACACCCTTGATCTAATGGCTTCCCCTGTCAACGTTGGTGGGAGTGGTCTTGGAGTTTCTTTGTTTGGGCTGTTTACTATTAGTTTGTTTGTCAGTTCCTTGATTGGGATATTATTTACTTCATGATTGTTGGTCTGATATTAATATTGGAGCTAATCTGTGCTCTTTTGGGTGCTAATTGCTGGTGGGAAGATGGCTTGATCTTTTTGTTTGCTTTTTGGCTTGTTGATTGTCTTGTTTGCATAGCCTGAAGATATATGTCTATATCTCTATTATCTAATTGTCAGAGCACCAGGTTTCTAGAAATTCCCTAGCATTGATGGACTTGGCTTGGCCTAGGATGATCACTGGATGCATTGGAGAAGAGGATCAGTGGGTGCAAAGGGCAATCATATATTTACTTGCTTGGAATTATCTGCAACAAAAAATGATTAATGTTCTCCACAGGTTTAACACTTATACAGACATTACAGTGGTATGAAAATCAGCATAGATTAGGCTTTTTTATCTTGGCTACAAAACTCCAGATAGCCAGGTTGGAACAAAGAGTTTATACCATCTACTAGTGGCCAATCAGTTTTAAAGCCCTGATATAGTAGCCTGAGCATAGATTTAAAAAAGTAAATATTGCTGGATGTGTTTAGAATAGATTTAAAAGACACTGTAAAGCAGGGGTGGGCAATTAATTTCTGTCGGGGGCCACATGGAAAATCAGATCTGTGTTTGAGGGCCATATTCTTAAGTTTTCGCGGGTACTTACATGTCTGGCATTCAGCTTTGTTCGGGTATTTTCCCACGTCATAGTAGTGGTGCTTTTAAAGTTGTAGCAACGTTTCAGCAGAATCTCATCTGCCATCATCAGGCTTCTGTATATAATATTCTTATATATAATTTGCTGCATTTTATAATGGGCCCTTTATAATATATATTGTAAGTTTTGACGTGGTTTCACTATTCACTCAAGTCCCGATAAAAGAGACTCTCGAAATCAAAAATAAATACCAACCAGCTAAACACCTCATGGAACTAACAGAACACTGCTTAACCAACACATATTTCATATACAAAGCACAAAGATACAAACAAATTGAAGGAGCCCCCATGGGATCACCACTGTCACCTGTCATTGCAAACCTGTTCATGGAAGAATTCGAATCCAGAGCCCTGGCTAATGCCATACTCAAACCCAAACTATGGTTAAGATATATCGATGACACATTCGTGATTTGGCCCCATGGACAAGAAAACCTAAACAACTTCCTAACACACCTAAACAGCACACATCCCAAAATCAAGTTCACCATGGAAACAGAAACAAATAAACAACTACCATTCCTAGATGTACTAATCTACAAGAAAACAGATGGCACACTAGGACACACCATATACCAGAAGAAAACACACACCAACCGCTACCTCAACGCCCAATCCCACCACCACCCAGCACAGATAAACTCTGTGGCTAAAACACTAATTACTAGAACCAAACGCCTGGCAGACAAGACACACATTAAGACTGAACTATGCACCCTGACTAAAATATTGACAGCCAACGGCTTCCACAAAAGCAAAATCACCAACTTGATCCACAAAAACACACTGAGACATAATAGAGACCCAGAAGATGAACAGACCCATGGAACAGCTGTCCTGCCCTACATAAGAGGCACTACAGACAAAATTAGTAAGATTCTATACAGACACCACATCAAGACTGCCTTCAAAACAGACAGAAAAATAGCAGCCATCCTCAGGAACCCCAAAGACAAAATTGACCTGGAAAACCAAGGCATATATGAAGTCCCCTGTGCATCATGCCCGGCCACATACATTGGACAGACCAATAGAAGAATAAGCACCCGCCTGGATGAACACAAAAATGCAGTCAAAAAGCTGGAACACACTTCCTCACTCGTCCAACACATGGAAGCCACAGGTCATAACATCAACTTCAATGGCACCAAAACCCTAGCCACCATAGAAAATCCCAGCCACAGAATCATCAGAGAAGCCATAGAGATTGAAAAAAGACCAGAAAGCATGAACAGAAGAGATGATTCCACCAGGCTGTCAATCATTTGGAAGCCTGCACTCACAAACAAAAAAATCTCCACACCACAAGCCAGGCAAACACCTGGGCACAAACAGATCCCCCCTGATACCTCCAGCTCAAACACACCCCAACCAGGCACCCAGATGAAACCCAGCTTCCTAACGAATGATAGCCGTCCATTTACCCGAAGCCAAGCTGCACTAAAGGCCTCCAATAAAGTAACATAATGTTACCAGCCAATCAAGATACAAAAAGAGCCCCCCCCCCCAAAAAAAAACAGACAGAAGATATTAGTAGCAGAACACAGCAAACTCCAAGACCAATAAACACAGACCAAGACTCTCAACCAATCAGGAGGAAGAAAAAACCATTCTGACACAGCAATAGGCTACCCCAAATTTAAATCTGAAACCACTGTAAAAGTCTGACTCACAGACAAACACCATACAGAAGCCTGATGATGGCAGATGAGATTCTGCTGAAACGTTGCTACAACTTTAAAAGCACCACGTGGGAAAATACCCGAACAAAGCTGAATGCCAGACATGTAAGTACCCGCGAAAACTTAAGAAAACATATATATATATATATATTATATATAAGAAAAAGTAACACCGCGGCTGCTCCTGCTACTACTTTCCATGCTTTCCAAACGCGAGTCCCAGGAGAAAACAAACAGCAAACTGCGCTCAGGGGCATCCAAGCCCACCTAAAGCTCGGCTGCTGCTGGTGGAGCCTTGCCCTGCCTTGGTGCCCCATTTCCTGGCTCGGCAGTCCTGCTCGGGTGGCACTTTAAAAGCCCTCCTCCTCGCGTATGTGCCCGACGAGCTGCTCACCACGACAGCGGCTTCCAGCACCCAAGCAACTTCCCAGCAACTTGCAGCTTGCTTTTTCCTCTCGGGCGCTTGCGCCTGGCCCCAAGCCGCACAGTGGAGGGGAAACCCGGAGCACCACCGGGTCACCTCCTCCAAGCAGCCCGCCCGCCAGGCAGAACCCTTCCCGCTCATCCCTCGGGTGTCTGCCTCGTTCCTCTCTCAGTCGCTCTCTCGCTCCTCCACCAGCCCAGGAAGAAACTGCTTCAAAGAAGCCGGCAGGGTGGCTTCCTGTCAGCGCAGCTCCTCCGAAGCGCCCATTCACCCCCACACAGCCACCCACGGTTCAATCCAGTACTCCGTTCTGCCTGACTGCCTGCCTTCGTTTCTGGTTGTTTCGGCTGAGAATAATAACTATTCGCCTCTTTTTCTCTTTCTTTTCTGGGCTGGTGGAGGAGCGAGAGAGTGACTGAGAGAGGAACGAGGCAGACACACAAGGGATGAGCGGGAAGGGTTCTGCCCGGCAGGCGGGCTGCTTGGAGGAGGCAACCCGGCGGCACTCAGGGCTTCCCTTCACCGCGCGGCTCGGGGCCAGGTGCAAGCACCCGCGAGCTAAAAGGAAGCCGGAAGGCTTTCAGGCTTAAACTTTGCACAGTGCAGCGGAGGGAAAACCCAGAGCGCCGCTGGGTCGCCTCCTCCAAGCAGCCCGCCCAACCGCTTACCGGGTGGAATCCTTCCCTTTCCTCGGCCGGAAGACGCTCCTGCCTGTAAACTTTGCCTGTGCAAAGTTTAAGCCTGGAAGCCCTTTCGGCTTCCTTTTAACTCGTGGGTGCTCACGCCTGGCCCTGAGCCGCGTGGCAGAGGGAAGCCTCGCGGGTGGGCAGGCTGCTTGGAGGAGTCGAACTGGTGGCGCTCTGGGTTTCCCCTCCACTGCACTGTGCAAAGTTTAAGCCTGGAATCCCTTTTGGCTTCCTTTTAACTTGCGGGCGCTCACGCCTGACCCCGAGCCGCGCGGCGGAGGGAAGTCTAGCGGGTGGGCAGGCTGCTTGGAGGAGGCGACCCAGCAGCGCTCTGGGCTTCCCTCCACCGCGTGGCTCGGGGCCAGGCGCGAATGCCCGCGAGTTAAAAGGAAGCCGAAAGGGCTTCCAGGCTTAAACTTTGCACAGTGCGGCGGAGGGGAAACCCAGAGCGCCACTGGGTTGGCTCCTCCAAGCAGCCCGCCCAACCGCCCACCGGGCGGAACCCTTCCCTTTCCTCGGCGGGAAGACGCTCCTGCCTGCAAACTTTGCCTCTGCAAAGTTTAAGCCTGGAAGCCCTTTTGGCTTCCTTTTAACTCGCGGGCGCTCGCGCCTGGCCCCGAGCTGCGCGGCGGAGGGAAGCCTAGCGGGTGGGTGGGCTGCTTGGAGGAGGCGACCCGGGCTTCCCTCCACCGCGCGGCTCGGGGCCAGACGCGAGCGCCCGCAAATTAAAAGGAAGCCGAAAGGGCTTCCAGGCTTAAACTTTGCACAGTGCGGTGGAGGGGAAACCCGGAGCGCCGCCGGGTCGCCTCCTCCAAGCAGCCCGCCCACCCGCCTGCCGGGCGGAACCCTTCCCTTTCCTCGGCGGGAAGACGCTCCCGCCTGCAAGCTTTGCCTTTGCAAAGTTTAAGCCTGGAAGCCCCGGGAAAAAAAGGGGGATCGGCGGGGACTCACCTTCGGAGAGGTCACACTCGAAGGTGATTTCAAACTCTCAGCCGAGGCCTTTGCAACGTTCTTTTCTTTCCTACTCCAAGAGCGCTCCGCACTGTTTTGCAGCCTTGGGGGCCACGCGGCGCAGGGCAATACGCCACGCCCAGCAATTTTTTTTCAGGGGCGGGCCGGATTGGACAGACCAACGGGCCGGATGTGGCCCGCGGGCCGTAGTTTGTCCACCCCTGCTGTAAAGTGTGTTTGAAAAATGGTGGACTGGCAGTCTGGAAAGCCTCATAGAAAAGTTGTATCTTATTGCCATGTTTTCAACAGATGCTTTGTGTCACTATATTCCTTCCCAGTTGCAGCAGTTTGCTAAATTTCTATTTATAATATCTATCTTTTGGGAGTTAGATGATGCACAATAATGTAATACATGAGTGTGATTGCTTTGAAACAGACGGGCATAAATAAAGTGTGTTTTATTGTACATGATATTTTCCCCTTGGTTTTTCCAGGAAGTAATTCTAATTAAACCAGTAGAATATATATTAAAGGCTTTTGGAGATGGTATTAAAATATGTTACATATTTTTTACTCTTTCTGTAAAATGGGTATGAGGATAGTAAATTTATAGAGTCACATTTCCTTTCAGGTCTTCTGCTAATTGAAAGTTCTCATTACAGCAAGTCTCTGTTCCTCCTATTTAGATGTTCAATTTTATTTTTTAGAATTTTCCAGCTTCCTAATAATGAATAATGATGAATATCAGTATGTTTGTATTCTGGGTTGACCTTATTTATTGGTTGTTTTAATTGTATTTTTGCTGTTTATTGGTGCTCCCTGGCTTAGGTTGCGGTTTAAGTTGATGTCACGCTTCTTACAGGGAAATAATGAAGTATGCATAAAGACATTCAGTACACTGGTTCAAATCAATAATCTTGCTGTAAAATAAGAATATTAATTTTCACAGTGGTATTTCTTCATTAAACATTAGATACATTAGATAAGAACGCAACCTAAATTTATCAGTAAGTTTTCATTCTAACATGTGTTTCTATATGATATGTCAGGTCTTTCTCTCTTTCTCTTTCTTTTTCCCTCTCCCCATTTCTCTCTTTCTCTTTTATAATTTTTCTGGAAACTTTGGAAAGAACATGAATCAAGCTGACCTTTGCATGAACATAGGACTACTTCTGAAAATTCATAGTAAATGTCATGCTATTATTGTAAGTTTCAAAGGAGAAGTCGAATTGTAAACAAAGTAATGTTGAAGGGAGAAAATGGTTGATTTATACCAATCATAGGAGTGTCTCCAAGAATCTATGCTTTCCCAAAGCATAGCTCTCAAGCCTTGTTTACTGGAGATAGTCCGGCATTGTTTTATTGGCTATCTGGTCCAATTCTGATTTAAAAGTGACTGTAAACTGGGAGAGCTAGTCATACAGTTAGCAGACAAAGAACAGTTTGAATAGGTACACACAATGCTTGATTCCATCCATTGCATTTCCACTGAAATACTGTTTTTCAAATTTGGTTTTTATATGTAGATCAGCACATGTTAACGTTTGGCAAACCTGCTTTCTCTAATCTTTTCTTTATTGGCAATGCATATATGTTCATTATACTTGTATACTTACATAAAGCGAAAGTGAAGCTTAGGGGTAAGGATTTCTTGTGTGTGTATGTGCTCATGTGCCTATGTACATAGGTGCATATATGCAAACTTGACTGAAAAAAACAGGAAGGCAGATATGGATTCCATGAGTAGAATGTCCAACCTTAACCTTAAACTGGGCTATAAAAAACAAAGACAGTCCAAGAATTTTCTTTGACAGCCTTTTCTGTCACTGCTTTCACATTGTGAAGTGTTCTACCCCTGATATGAAGAAAGTCCCCAATCTCTTGGCCTTCCTAGTTAAATCTTGGCTGTCTGGCTTTGCGTGGAGGCCACAGAGGCCCTCTCAACTGTGGGACTGACTAGTCTCATGAGATACCCTCCCCCCACCTTGTAATGACCAAAATTAAATGGCTGTCTTTGGATTTTTACCCTTTTGATGTGTAATTGCCAGTAGTCTATCATTTTAAATTTTTTAATCCTAATTTAATTTTAATGTTAACTTATATACATTGTTTTATTTCTCTGTTATATTTCACTTTACATCAGACAGAACTCCTCTTTGAGAGAGATGAACAGTTTAGAATTAAGTAAGTAATTTAGGATGGAAGGAAGGAAGGAATTCACCTTAAAGGATCTTGAGGTGGAAAAATATTAAGATAATATTCATAAAATGAACCCAAGATTTAGTAAACATTGCAATGCAACCTTTGGAACTTCCAAGAACTCTTCACTAAGTAATAAAAATGATCTGACTTCATGAAGAATACTTGGAAAATGCAATATATATATATATATTATTTTGCATTCCTTTACTGTTCTTCGAAAAGTAATGGAAAAATAGTTCATTTTGAAGGAAGCTATATTTAGCTGACTGCACTTTCAACTGTCCTATTCCTGCCAGAAGGGGAAGGAATTATGCATTGTTTTATTGCTTATTTTCTCCTTATTTTCAGTTCATGTAGGATGTATGCTTTGCATCAAAAACTCCAGTCTAGTAAAGGGTGCAAGTTCCCATGGTCAAATCATAACAAAGTCAGAGATTTTCAATAAGAGACTGGACTGACATCTAATCAGAAATGGTGTAGGGTATCCTGCTTGGGCAGGGAGGGGTGGGATTGGACTAGATGACCTACAAGGTCCCTTCCAACTGCATTAATTTAAAATGTGACCGTGTTACACTCCTCCTTTTGCTCCCCTTCATTAGATTTTTCTTGTCTCCACTTGCAGGAGCTCAAGGACAAAATGACAGAACTGATGCCTCTTATTCCTGTATTGGACCAGTACAAGTCTGACACTCGGACCATCGTGCAGCTCAAAGAGGAAGTGAGAAACCTTTCAGGCAGCTTGCTTCAGATCCAGGAAGAGATGGGTGCCTATGACTATGAGGAACTCCAACACCGAGTGCTGATTTTGGAAGCTCGGTTGCATGCTTGCATGCAGAAGTTAGGTAAGACATTCCGAGGTTTTTTTTCCTCTCCTCTTCGATGAGCTGAGCCACCTTTTGCAATGCAACACACATTCCAGCCTTTTGGGGATTTCTTTACACCTGAAAGAAGTCCAGTTCTCCTTCACAAATTGGACATAGATCATGATGGTTAAATGAAAGCCTGTTCATCTCGTGTAGGCTTGGTTGCAAGAAATATAGTCAAGAGTTACAGGTAGCTTACTCTGTTGAAAGAAATATCCTTCTGGGTTCAGTTCCAAGTGGAGAAAAAGACACTGGAAACATGGAGGCTGCTTGGAAGGTTTAATGGTGGACAGGACCACGTGGCCTGGAGCTCCAGAGTGAAAGGGAAGAGATCAATAAAAAAGGACTGAGGTGCTGAGAGTGCCTTGGTTTTATACCCTCTGTTGGGATTTGAATTTGAGCTTGTATTCTGCTTGGTTGTCAGACTCCCATGGGCAACTCTGTAGGCTGTCCTAAGTTCCAGGCATGGTCTAGCCTTGCTGGATGATTTATGCCCTTAAAAGGGCTTTTGGCAATTGCTATAGCTTTACCTGCAGACCTTTGTTATGTAAAGTATTCTGGCCCAGGCCTTAATGGCCCACCCATTAACAAAGGTAGGGGGTGAGTTTCTGCTTCTGAGGTTCTACTCTTTTTAGAGGAAATATTCTGCCTTTTTAATATTTCCTAGGCTATTTCAATTTTCTAGGAGAGGGGTGGGTGCTAACTTCCTACAACTCCATTTTCCTGTCTGCCAAGCATAATTACCTGATCTGAAGTTCCAATTTCAAATAGACTTGCCATTTTTTCCTCACATCAGCTGACCATGGAAATCAATTTTAAGGAGACTAGCTTTACTCCTCTGGTGTGGGAATTAACAACAGTCCAGAACTTTAGCAGGATGCTTTAAAACATGATCTAAATAACAACAACCACCACCATCCAATATTCCTGCCAAAAATGCAAACTATCCCAGGGGATTTGATAATTTTGTCTATTCAGGATGATTCAGGTTATTGATCAGATTTTCAACTGTGTTGATCATATTTTCCCTTGGAGACAGAATACAAAAAAGCAGAATGGAGCTTGAAAATGGGTTAGTAGGATCTGAAGAGGCGGCTGTTCCTTCACAACTGAAATTTTTGTAATAGTTTCCCATCTTTCATGAGCCAATTATCTTGTTTAGAGATTAACCAGGGATCTCCAGACTGAGACTAGGTGATATTTTTCTCATTTTGCCTGTAGCAGACTTGGGATACGAAGTCTGGGTACTATTATTGTCACTACTTTTATAACTGCCAGTGTGCATGATATTTTGCTAGATAAAATAAAACAATGTCTTATTAAAAGCTCTGAAGATTTTACACATTAGGGCTCTTGTTCTTTTTTTGCCCAGAAAAATTGCTTGCCCAGGGGTTGTGATTGATGGTTGCCAGTTATCTTTGCGAATAACTGTGCCAACATCATAATCACAACAAGGATATTTTTCAAATGCTTTCTGTATGATATATCTAGGCAATACTCACATAACTGAGTTGTTATTAATACAAATCTGCCTAACCTGCTTGCACAGTTTTATCTGCCATTGGGCAAAAATGTTTTGGACATGTAATTTTTATCAGTAGTAGCAGGCAAAAAGGAACAAAATAGCTGGAAATGGAGTTTTGTTTGGCCTATGTAATTTCTCCCAGCCTTAATTTCACTGAATTTCAGTGAAAGCAAGGTAAAATAACAGAAAGCAGTGTAAGCAGAGAACAAAAGGTATGCCCAAGAATGAAGAAGGCAGGAGGCTCAGGATAAGCACTGTGCTACCTTTATCAGCCTTCCTATAAGTAGAGATAGCCATCCAGAGCAATAGTTTAGTCCTAGAGCACATCTTGTAGGTGCAAGAATTTGGTGGCTCAGATCCCAAGAAGATCTGGAAGTGTCCCTGTCTTTCATGCCTGGTGCTCTCCCAATAGGTTAAGGTACACCTCCCATCATTCCCAGCCAGCAGTCAAGGATCCCTAAAGATGAAGTTCAGAGTAACCAGGGGAGACTGAGCCAGTGGAAATTGGTACAAATAATAATGAGCTAATGAACTGATTTGAATTCACCATAAAGCAATGTCTTGCTTTCTCGTTGCATGCAACAGGAAGTTGTTATTCTTACTTCCTTTTAAGATTGTTTCTTGAAGCTTGGATGCTCATATCTCCACATGTTTGTTTTTAAAAGCAAAGGAACCATGCTTCTTTCCTGGTTATACAGAGTTCAGCATGGTTTTTCCATTTAATCTGCTTGCTGTTTGCCCTATCCCTTAAAAACAAAGGGGGGGGGGGGTTTGGGTCAAAAAAAAAACCACATAGAATTTGACCATTGAACTTTCATTTGATATTGCATGCAGTAGGAACTCTCCAAAACATAATGATTCTCAAAAAACAGGCAGCTAAGCTTCTGTTGAACATTTATATATGTCTCTGTGGTTCCCTTCAGCCCATGTAGCTGGGCATGTAGACCACAGCCAAGGGAACAAAATGTACCTAAATTTGCAGGGATGCCATAGGCCAAAAGGAGAGCGAAGTAACCACCTGAGGCAGCAGCAGTTGAAAGCTGAGGGTAGCAATTTGGTGGGGAGGGCCTTCTAAGGTAGACTGTTCTCTAGAGTTGCAGTGCCCTCATTTCCAGAATTGAATAAACATTCATCTGCCAATCTGGTTTGTTTCTACATATCGAATAAGGAGAGGCTATCCGCCTAGTCTTTCTCTGCTGACAGCAACATGTATTGGAAAAGCTTTGGTAGCATTTTGAAAATCTTGCAGGTTATTGAAAGTTTTCTTAATTTCATCAGTAGATCCAGACTTGTAGCTCACTCTGTTCACTAGAGCCTTTTGGCAGAGGTGGGCTACACTTTCGTTGACAAGGGGTTCGCTGGCCGTGAGCATGTGGGCTCGCTTGCTTTGATCACATGCACTGCTTTGGGGCTGAAACGCAGCTTCAAACAGGCAGCTAATTGACTCAGGCAGCTCCAGTGAGTATAGCAGGGCAGTGCGGAACTTGCCTGGGCGGGGGAAAAGTTAGTTATTTAGGGAAAGCATAGCACAAGAGCAGGTGGACGGGCCCAGCCAGAGATCACAAATGGGGGATTGCCCGAACCTCGCTGACCATCCAGCGCCTTTTGGAGAAGTTGCTGACATTTTCCTCATGATGAGCAATGGGATAAAAAGTGGAAAAAACAACAACATTCAAATATATTCCAAAGTACAGATGTTTTAAAGAATAACCAACTATATATATATATTTAAAAAGAAGCTTAATTTAGGCAATGTGGCAGTCACCTGTCTTGAAGCCCAACAAGTTCTCTGCCTTACCTGATAGTTATGGGAAGCTGACATACTTCAGAACCAAGACAGCCAGGCTCCTCTTGAATTTTTAGAATTCCTTTAAACCTGAATTCCTTCAGGCATTTTTGAAAAATAAAAAAAGATGAGTGACCGTAGTCCAGTGCCACTATTTTAGAATGTATTGGCATGTCCAGAAAAGAGGCCAATTGTAGTCAAAACAAATAGCCTGACTTTATAAGATACAGCAAGAAGCAACATAAGATGTTGGTTTTGTGATAAATGGGTCTTTGGGGACACATTATGTACTTCATGGCAATCCTTTGATGGAGAGCTTCCATAGCAGGCTCTTAAAATGTCACCCCTCCAAAACTTTGCCTCCTTGTAGTTTCGTCATGCGTTAAGATCCACCTACTTCCAAAGTTTAAGAATGCTTGCTTGCCTACTGCCAGCAGATTGCATCCTTAGAAGGTAGCAAGGAAAACTTTGTTGCCAGGTAACAGATAAAACAGGGTTTTGCAGTCCAGATCTGGGGACCCTATGTTTGCCTAATAGAGAAGGATCATTATATGGCCCATTTTTGAATAATAATTTAAAATGTTTCATAATAGAGTCTGTTCAATCATGCCGCGTGACTTCCACCCAGGAGCACACTACATCTGAGGAAAAATAGGGTTATAAGCAGTCGCGGGATTGGAATGACTTAACATCCAATTCTCTGGCTGGGTAGGTGTGGCCGGTTGGTCAGGTGACTGGGTGACTGACATCACTCATCACACTCAACCCCTCCTCCTGGCCACTCACCTCAAAGACAGAGATAGGATTCAGCCAGTTGAAGCTAATCCCACCGCTGATTGGCCCCGCTCCCATCCATTTTTTGCCTCTTTTTGGCCATTTTGGGGGCATTTTCAGGCCATTTTGGGTCATTTTTTACCTGAAAAATGGCCCAAAACCCGGCCTGAAAACACCCCCCAAAATGGTTCAAAAATGGCCCCAAAAATGGCCAAAAAACCCAGGCCGTTTTTCAGGCCATTTTTAGGATGTTTTTCAGGCTGTTTTCAGGCCATTTTGGGGAGCATTTGCAGGGCATTTGGGGGCCATTTTCAGACTGTTTTCTGGGCCATTTTTGGTTAGGGTTAAGGCGATTCCTTAAAGATACTTTAGAATACATGGGAGACCAAACCTAATACATATTTGCAGCTCTTTAAAGCAGCCACATCTTTTCCCAAGATCATGCAATTGCAGCTTCTTGTGATCTGGGGAAAATGTTTTTGATTTTAAAAGTTGCAGGCCATGCTATCTGGCATGCATCAAATCACTTTTTGGGAACTGTATGCCAAATGCTGCAGAATCTTAACTTTTAATAATTTGTGAGGGATCTCAACATCTTCAGAGTGCGCTTTCAGAATTAACTTCATATATCAAGTAACAGTAATGTTAAATAGTGTTAACAGTCTTCTTTTGACAAATACACATGGGAGATATAATTCCTTATTTACATTTTTTAAACCTCATAAATTTGAATTATTCGTAGCAGAGAGTGATTAAAAAGTGCTTGTCTTCCAGAAAAAATTAAAAGAAGAACAGAGGAAATAGTCTATTGAGAAAACAAAGGACAGTGGAATGATTGGGCACGAATTAATTTTTAAGCTATTGAAATTTAAGAATGTTAACAGTTCATTACTTACATATTTTCCTGGGATTATGGATTGTGTTATTGTAGTTTTCTTGTTGTTAGTATTTGGCCCTACTGTAAAATAAAAGTCCACATTTTTCTGTTTTTAATGAGGACACAGTGTCTCTAGGGCTAATAAAAGATACAAGATTGATTGGAAAACAAATCTAGCTTCTAGGCCACAGTAGGACATTCCCTGCTTGCATCTAACAAACAGAACAAACATGCCCTAGCAGCATCTCTTTAAAAGTTATCATTAAGTTGCCAGCCCACAATGAGACAGGTTTAAATTATCCTTAACTTGCACCAATGTTAACGCAGCATTTTCCCATTCTGGCATTTTCTAAGGGCAGCTGTGTGAAATCTTTTTGATATTGTCACTCATACCTTGGAGGGAATTCATGTCAGTGTCAGTGACTTGAGAGAAGAGCAATAAAATGGCATATTTCATGTTACTATATTTTTCCATTGACTCAGGAAAGGGTGGTCAGAGGAGAAGAAAGGTTTAATTCAGAGGTGGAGAAAGATTTCTCGTTCTCTGTGTCTCCTCTATTTTGCATTTCAGGTTGTGGAAAACTCACTGGAATAAGCAACCCCATTACTATCCGAGCATCTGGATCCAGATTTGGCTCTTGGATGACAGACACCATGGCTCCAAGTTCTGACAGCCGGGTGAGTGCGTGAGAAGGAAGTCACCTCGCATCTAGCTGGTTTCAAATTTGGGTGATTTCTAGGGAATCAATGGTTCCCTAGCTGGATTAAATGGTTCAGTGCCAGCAGAAAGCTGGCGTTCTCTAGTTCATTTTTTAAAAAAAAAAAATTCAGCACAGATGGAATAAAATAGACCAACAACAACAAATCCTTCCCACTTATTTGATTTTGTTAGTGAAACACGACATAATAAGCACAATATGCTCAGCAACAGTGGAAAGCATAAGCTGTGGACAACACCTGCTACTCAGCATGTTGTTGTTTCTCTCAGTTGCAAATTGCGGCATTAGTGCAAAGGAGAGAAAAACAGCAAGGAATAAATATTGGAAGGCCATCTCTGGGGAAACTAGGAACTGAGGAAAGGAAGAGCCCTGTGAGGGTAGCCTCACTCCTTTACTTGTGAGGAAGGAAACCCATGATTAGCAGATTTGATGCATGATCATGTAGATCAGGGATGTCAAACTCAATGCCTGCAGGGGGCTTAGATCTGATCCACAGGGCCAGCCTGGAAATAGCAAAGGATTGGCCCATGGTGCCTCTGGTAGTAAAAATAGGGCACGGGGGGGGGGGGGGGGGGCGGATGACTGGTTTTGCCTGGCAGGGTGCAGCAGGAGGCCATTCAAGCCAAAAACAGGGCACCCATGGCCCCCCATAGCTCATTTTGGCTGGCAGAATGCTGCAGGATGGCCTCCATCCTGTCTTCTCCCTACCCCCCCACCCCCAGCCAGGCCACGGAGAACAACTACAATGCTGATCCGGCCCTCCAAGAAATCCAGTTTGACACCACTGCTGTAGATCATCTCTCCTTCTTTCCATTTCTCCCAGTAGTTGCTAGTACAGTTTTGGCCCAAGCTACTTTCAAAGGACTGAAGCATGATGGAGCCACTGAACCTTTTTTACTCATTGAAGAGACATAACAATGCTGAGTTTCAGCACTGTAGGCTATAGCATAATTTTCACTGACATGGTCTTTTCTCTTCCCCCTCCCTCCAGTTATTAAGGCAGTGGGCTTGGATTGTTGCCCTGCATATCTCTGGAAGAAGAAAACAGCCATTGGGGAACTTAATTTGGGGTTTTTGTTGTGAGGAAAAAAAGGGCTAGTTTTTTACCTCCTTGCCTAGATGCAGAGTAACTTCCATTATCAGGGTCATAAAAGGGGGTGCAGGGTCATATCTGCATCATGCTATACTTTTATTTTCATGCTTTTATATATATATATATATATAAATTGCACTCATCACTTTTCTGTAAGAGTCGGCCAGATGTGGACAAGACTTCAGAGGTGATAAAGGAAAGAAAGCTTTTGCTATTGGGTGACAGGATAAGAAGGGCAAAAAGTATTGGAAGATGGAGAAAGCACAGCTGAGGCTACCACCCACAGAAATCCTCAATTCAAAAGGGTTACATCATTGGAAGAAACCACTGGGGTACCATGTACCAGAATATATTTCAACCTCATGGCCTTTGCTGAATCTTGGCCATGAGGTTGAAATATACTTTGGATTATAGTTCTGACAATATGCCAGGAAAAATTGGAATAGCAATATTGACTTTAAACATATTTCTTAACCATTTTGGATAGTTCTCCTACTAATCTGAAAACACTTCTTATTTCTATTCATGCATGTGTGTGTGTGTGTGCGCGTGCATGTCCACGTGCGTGTCTGTGTATATACACAGAAAAATACAGAAATTCTTTTTTGTCCCAGTAGGAGTACACAATTCCTGTGGTCAGCATCTTTCGCAGTTTAATTTATATTGGTTTTGCAGTTTGCCTTAATTGATGTGCTATGAGAAACAACTAGCCTTAAAAGTGGCAACTCTCGTCCCTGGAAAGTTCAATCAAAACCCTTATTGTAGGCAATAATTGGAGAAGGGATAACAAAAAAAAATGGATTGGAAAATCATCTTTGTGATGACAAGACTGAATAAAGGGAAAGAGGCACCTTGTTTTCAAGTCGTGTCCATCAGCAGCTGATTTGTTGCTTAACAGTTTTGTAATTGAGAAGGCTATAAAAAAGGGGGGCTTATTTCATGCTTGTGGGATGAACTCGGAGGAGAGCTAGAGAGCAGGATAGAAAGATGGGAAGTGGAGGGGGGAGCAGAGAATTGAAATAGATTGAGCAAAGAAAGAAATGAAAGAAATGAAAAGGGCATCTTCAAGTGACAGATTCAGTCATCTTTACAAATAGGTTCAGATCTTCCCATCAAGTAAAAGAGAGAGAGAGAGGGAAGGAGAGAAAGGAGGCCTGGAAAGTGAGAGAGTATCCCCTTGACTTATACATCCAAAGTCCAATAAATTATACTCCAAGAGATGCAGCCCTCTGAACCCACCCAAAAAAGCTTTATCTCCATAATGTAAAAATGGGATAAGCAAGCTTTTGACTGTTGCTTCATTAATTTATCTGGGTGGAGACCATGGAAATTTGATGCCAGATGGCTGAGGATGCCTCAGACATTTAAGCAGGGTGAGAGTTTTCAGATTTTTCTGATTGGACAGATTTGGGGTTTCTTGCTCTTCCCGTTGTGTTAAGCATATTTGGGTTGTACAATACATGGCTAGTACACAACATTCTTAGAAGCTTAGAATAACAGAGTTAGAAGGGACCTTGGTAGGTTATCTAGTCTAACTCCCTGCTCAAACAGGAGACCCTATACCATTTCTGACAAGTAGCTGTCCAATCTCTTCTTGAAAGCCTCCAGTGATGAAATACTCACAACTTCTGGAGACAAGCCGTTCCACTGATTAATTGTCCTCACTGTCACAAAATTTTTCCTTATTTCACATCCACTGTTCCGTGTCTGGCCTTTGGGTGCTTTGGAAAATAGGTTGTCCCCCTCTTCTCTGTGACAGCCCCTCAAATATTGGAACACTGCTATCATGTCATCCCTCGTCCTTCTTTTCACAGTTCTTCCAACCATTCTTCATATATATTTAGCCTCCAGGAACCTAATTATTGTTGTTCTTCTCTGCATTCTTTCTAGAATCTCAACATATTTTTATATCATGGTGACCAAAACTGGATACAGTATTCTAGATGTGGCCTTTCTAAGACTTTATACTGGTACTAATACCTCATGTGATCTTGATTCAATCCTTCTGTTAATGCAATTTAGGATTGCATTGGCTTTTTTGGCTGCTGCTGGCTCATATTTAATTGATTATCCACTAGGACTTCAATATCCCTGTCATGGTTACTGCTATTAAGCCAGGTTTCACCTAATCCGTACATGTAATTTTGGTTTTTCTTGTCTAAGTGTAAGATTTTACTTTTTTCTACATTGAATTTCATTTTGTTAAATAGGGATCTATGTTCAAGTCTGTTGAAATTCCATCTGGTAATTCTGTCTATCCCATTTTTTTCTAGCTTACCAAAAAGCAGGTTGCGGGTCTACTTTGTCAAATGCCTTACTGAAGTCTAAGTATACTATGTCTACAGCATTTCGCTGGTCTACTAATTTAATTAAATGACTAATTTTGTCAAAGAATGAAATAAAATTGATTTGGCATGTTCAGTTTTAGCAAACTTGTTTCTAGATGTTTACAGATCTATTACTTGTTGTTGTTGTTGTTGTTGTTATTTCCATTATCTTTCCAGGTATTGATGGATGTTAGGCTGATTGGTCTGTAGTTTTCTGGGTCTGATTTTTTCCCCCTTTTTTGAAGATGGGAACTACATCAACTCTTCCAATCCTCAGGTAGTGCTCCAGGAATTTTGAAATACATGGTACAGTGGTTCTGAGATGACATCTGCCAGCTCCTTCAGTACTCTGGGAAGTAATCTGTCAGGTCCCAGTGATTTATATTCATCAAGATCAGACAGCTGTTCTCTTACCATTTTCTTACTTATTTTCATTTTTATTTCAAGTCTGTCTTTTACAGTTATGTTTTTCATAGTTTGGGCTATAGTTTCTTTTTGCGTCAAGACTGCTGCAAAGAATAAGTTAAACAGCTATGCTTTCTCTCTACTACCTGTTACTTGCCATCTTCTCTCTTTAGTGGACTGACTGTTTCCTTGACTTTTTTTTCCTGTTATTTATATGTTGAAAGAAACTTTTTTTTATTATCTTTGACTTTTGTTGAACTCTTTGTTCATTTTGAGCTCTTCCTTTCCTGACTTCATTTTTGCAGATTATGGATGTCTGCTGATATTCTGCCTTAGTGTCCCTCTTTCCCTTTTTAATATTTATCCTTTTTATCTTTCAGTTTATTAGAGAGATCTTTGTGCAACCATGCTGGTTTTTTCTTGGATTTCTTGTTTTTCTTTTTCAGTCATATTGTGCTGCACTGGACTTTTATGATAATATTTTTCAGAGTTGCTTCTTGGGTTGTTTTCCCCTTTAGGATTTTCATCCAAGGAACTTTTCCAAAGTTCCCTCCGAGTTTATTAAAATCAGCTCTTTTAAAATCTAAGAGTGGTATGGTTATATTCTATTGCTTCTATTTGCATTGTGTTGAATTCCAGTATGACATGGTCACTCTCACCCAAGGTTCCTGAAGTTTCAACTCCCTCTTCTTCTCTGTTAGTAAGAATTAAGTCCAGTATGGTTATCCCTCTAGTTCCCTCCTCTTCCTTTTGGACAACAATTTTGTCAGCTACGTTTGTCAGGAACCTTTTCAATCTCTCATTTGATGCAGAATTAGTCTTCCAGTTGATATCAGGGAAATTAAAGTCCCCCATTATTATTGCAATATGTTTCCTACGTATATTTATTAATTGGTTAGCAACAAGTACATCTATTTTTCTGCCTAGTTGGGGGCCTATAAGGGAGTGATGCAAAAAGAATTGCATCCACATCTGCCAATTCTTTAAGATATGCTTAGGATTCTGTAAGGTCATGGAGTTGTGATCCTGAGGAGCAGTCTGGAAACCTTGGTCCGTCTACCATAGTTTGGTAACACCTGCACAACTAGCCAAGTTTTTCTAGGTTTTCTAAAGAGCCAGGGAATGTGCTTGACTAATTTGGGGTTTTTCCCCCCCAAGTAACATGGAATTTTCCCCTACAAGGGGTAGTGGAAGCAATTGGTACCAGGAGGAAATAATGCACAGAATCCCAGAATTAGAATCTGGAGAGTGTAACCTTTATTATCCATGCAATAGAGTTATATACTGCGTCACGGTGCTTTATAACCCTCTCTAAGCAGCAATGAAGTTGCAATGAAGAAGCAATGATGAAGTTGCAAATAATAATAATTAAAAAACAAAAATCTAGGTGTTTCCATGGGAGGACTCACAACCCATTTGCTATTTTCCCTTTAGCCCCAGAGACCCAACTCACTTTTTCCTGCTGCCTGACTGATAATCACCAGTGAGGAGGGAGTTGGACTAGAAGACCTCCACGGTCCCTTCCAACTCTGTTTTTTGTTTAATATCTTTCCCTGCTGTGGTTAAAGAGAAAGCCATTGTGTTCAGTAGGCAGAAGTAGCCAAGATACTCTCCCTAACCCTGCTCGATGCCACTCTGCTCAACTGAGTCTCTCCACTCATGTGGCTCCAAAGGACCCCATTGAGGCCAAGATAATTCTACTCCTTTCTGAAGGAAAAATCTCCTTTCAGAAGAGAAAGGGATGACTTCAGAGGAAGTGGAAAGGTGTCAGCGCAACAAGTCATCATGTAGCAGTTCTATATCATTCCCCAATTTTGAGTGGAAAATCCATTGGCTGAATTTGATGCATGCATTTCAATGCACAACTTTCTTTGCAGATTGCCTTGACCTTGTGAAGGGTTTCCAAGATGTTGTGTTATTTTATCTATCCTTTAACTGCCATAATCTTTCCATGGTGGTTTTACTGCATAAAATCAATGCAATTCAGAACCAAAACCACATTAATATACGTAGCAATTTTAACTGAACCAATTACAATAACATACAATCTTCAAATGTCCCGCAGCCAACAATAAATCGATAAAAATCCAGACAATAGAAGGATTTTGGCTTTTGTTTCTGTTTTTTTGCAAAACCTTTGAAAAGCCTTGAACCTGGCTTATATATCTTGAGGGAGAAATCTCAAAGCCATGACTATGATGGGCCTGGGCTGAATAAATGGTATAAATAAAACACCATCAAATTTAAGGGACACCCACAGATAATGCCTTTGTGGGTCTCACCCTTCCTCATGGCTAATTTTTCCCTTGTTATTTCTCCTGTTTTCTTTAACTAGTATAGTCAGTAAATGGCAGGATATAAATCAAACAAGCCAAAAGACAGATAAATAACAGGTCTTCCTGTTGGGTGAAAACAAATGTTGGGCAGTTGGAGATTTTCATTCCAGAATTGAAGTTGGGGAGTGGGGTTCAGCTACCCTCAAATCAGTATTGACTCTTCCCACTTCACAGACAAGTCTTTGCAGTTTTCATGGCAAGTTTTTTCAGAAGTGGTTTTCCCTTGGCTCCTGTTGAGAGAGAGTGACTGGTCCAAAGTTATCCAGCTGGCTTTGTACCTAAGGCATAACTAAACTTCATGGTCTCCTCATTTCTAGCCTGATGCCTTAACCACTATACCAAACTGACCCCTCTCAAGAAAAATATGATATAAAAAAAATGAAAATACATTTAGAAGGGCTTCCTTGCTCGTTCCTGTTACAAATTATGGAATCTACATTTACATAGGATGTTCTTATTATTATCTAGAGCAAGATAGCAAGCTGTGATCTCCCCCCACCCATCCCATGATGTTGGTGAGCCAAAACTCTGAGCATCTCTTGTCATTGTTCAGGCTGGTTATGGCTGCTGTC
The DNA here is from genome assembly GCA_033807585.1 of Hydrophis major. Taxonomy (NCBI): domain Eukaryota; kingdom Metazoa; phylum Chordata; class Lepidosauria; order Squamata; family Elapidae; genus Hydrophis; species Hydrophis major. Next base: position 223,489,800 of record CM066329.1, read on the forward strand.
ATTCAGCATTATCAAAAGAGCTGGTAAAATATTTATTTATGGACTTTCATGTGAACTGATGTTGAAATGAATAAGTGTGAAAGCCATGCTATAATTTTGCAGAACCACTATTTCACAGTTTTCAAGGACTTGGCAAAGTGTTTTGAATCTATGATGAATGATTTATGGAGAAGAAAACCTAACATCACCCATCTTGCATCTGCACACAACAATGTATATCCAATTGAGCTTCCTAAAAGAGAACAAGGAGAACTTGGTTTCATCTGATCATCTTCCAAGCATGAAACCAATCTTGCCTGCTTCTTTGCCACCAACAACATTTTTTCAGTTATTAAAAACTACTCAGGCATTTAATCATGAGAAAAGAGTGAAAATGTGCTTTAACTCAGTAAATTAAAGGAGATAAAACTTTTATTAAAACACAAATAAATCATCTGTTAAGACTGAGATATGTTTACTCAGCCTCTACAGCTGAGCTTCTGGGCAACATAAAGCTGAGTGAAAATGATTGGGAGGAGAAATTGGGATGGCAGGAAGCCCACACTGTGTATTTGGAGAGCTTTTCGAAGCTGATATTTGCAGATTCATTTTTCTCCAATTATGGAATCATGGATAATGAAATGAATTAGCCAAGTTTGAACTATTGGTCGTGGTGGCTGAGAACCATAGGCAATGTAATCCAGTGCACCCGGAACATACAGGATAGGGACAACTGAATTTCACTGCCAATGCTTTTCATGAGTACAAGAACCATTGTATGTCTTGTACTGCCTATTTGTGAAAAGGTGTGTAGTTCAAGTCCTAGTAGTAATTATGTAAAATATAGTGGGTTGCTGTTTGGGAATGAGTTTTTTAAGTGGTCTTCCCCAATTCTGGAATGCCCTCCTTCATGTGGAACAACTCATCTCTAATTTTGGCATTGTGCAAAAACATTTTTATCTTCCTAGGCCTTTTAACAGTGTACTTTAATATTTTATCAACTCTGCAGAGTTAATTTGCTTTATTTTGGTTGCTTTTTGCTGCTTAGAAATTGTAGCTGTTTGTATTATTAGCTGCTGCTGTTGGTTTACATTTTTAATTTATGTTTTTAGGTAGTGATTTGAATGTATTTGTGTATGTTCCCTGGGGAATAACTTCATTTTGAATAGGCAAAACATAGGAAAGTTTTCAATAAGTAAAGACCAGCCAGCATGTGTTGGATACAGATTCAGGTCTAACTTTCTGCCTGAAAGTTGTTTATATGCAATGTATTAATTACAGCTTGCTAGTTGTTTATGAAAAGAATTAGCATACATTTCTGTCACCTGTAATTTAGATTGCCACAATCCAAGGAAGGCTGAATTACATTCAAACAATCATAATATTCCTTTTAGAAGAATAAGTAGTGTTATGCAAAGTACAGGAAAAGAACAAAAAAATGTTACGTCAAAAATGTTTAAGGCATGAGATAAGAACAGGAAGAAGAAACAGAGCCAAAATCTATTCATACCAATCCATTCACTTTATCTCACCATACTTTTTTTTCCTTGCTGACCTTCCATTCCAAGCCCATACATTGACTCATTCATTACCTTTTGTTCTTTTTGAGGATCTCATTGACTCTATCCATCTATGACATTTCAGCCCCTTTCCTTCGCTGCCAGAACACTTCATATATTTCCTAGTTGGTGACATGCAGGTAATGATAGCTTGGCCTGTGAGGTAATCAATATGAGAAATCCTAGCTTGCACTGAAGAATGTGTATATGTCGGGGTATCTTTGAAACCCATTTTATGCTCATATAATTTTGCATTGTATTGAACTTTCTGAAAGCATTGATCAAATTTTAGTATAAGAACCATTACAATGAATCTGTTTCCAGAGCTGCTCATTTCATCATTTGCATCTCCACCAAGGCTCCCACACTGTCATGGTGAGACTGTGGCAATTATTCATGGTTTAAGAAAGTGGTAAAATGTGGTGGAATAGTTAAAATGTTCGAGTAGACTTGGGGAGTTCCAGATTTAAGCCGTAGAAGATTCAAGTCTGCCATGGACATATATCTGGATGATTTTGAAGTAGTCACTCTATAAGCTCGTCCTATCTCACTGGATTGTTATTTTGAGGATGAAAAGAAGGGAGATTCCCTGTGGGATAGGCTTTTAAGAACTCAAATACATAAATATTGAAGGCTTCCTCTCCTTTCAAAGTTTTATCTCTTTGAAGCCAATTGAGGAATAATATTTATCTGCATCTTCACTCAGTTTCCATCCTATAGGACCTATACAGTGATCAAGCTAATGTTTGCCATTAACTTTTTTTTTTCCAGCTGACATTTCCATCTGGGGCCTCAGAAAGCACTTAAGTCTCCTTTGAGATATTTTGCAGGTTTCCCCTCTCCCTTTCTTTGGAGAGAATATAGGGAAAGAGATTTTTAAACTTCAAAAGACATCCTCGCTTGAGTTTTCAATGAGAAGAAAAGCTACAGATTAGATGCTGTGCAGAACCAGACTGAAGCAGGGAGATGAAGGCAACTTAATGTTTTAAAGAGGAATGAAAAGGAAATAGATCCCTGGAGATATGGGCACTACTTCCTTTGTGTCCCAGGATCAAGCTACAGACAGAGAAACCTACAGCAAAATCTCTAACCTTGGCTTCTCTATTTCACAAACTTTGGACTCAACAGCAAAATTTGTAGTTTTGGCATTTGCTCAGGGCTGAGGAAAGAGACAACGGTGTCCCGACAAACTGTAGCAACCAAGATGGAACAAACGTTTCTCCATTTTACATGCCAAATTGCCCTTTTTTCCATCTCTGATTTTCCTCTGCAACCCTGACGACTGGGTTACTTGTCATCTCAGCAGGATTTATTTCTTGCCTCAGCACCATCAGAAAGAAAAATTGGAAACAGAGAGTAGAGAAAAAGGAACAACAAGTGAAAATAAACTTGGCAGGCAAGGAAAAGGTTAAGTGATGCAAATGTCCCATCATGCAAATTTAGGATTATGGGCATTAGCCGAAACGATTGGAAATCCCCTAAGAAATTACTCTGGGCAAATTGTTTTTGCTGATTGCACTTCAGCTTCTTTAAATCAGAGGCTGCCCTTATTAGGGCATCAAATTAAAACTGGCTTTATAACTTATGGTTGCCAAATGTCTCTAGGGGTGGAAAAAGAAATTGCCCTTAGTGGTACCAGTAGCAATTATTTTAAAAGAATTAGAGAAGATCAGAGAAGATTTAATTGAAGGATGAGAAGCCATGAATATTGCAAACTGCTGAACAGATTATTCAACAAAGAAAGACAAGGCATTCATCTAGCATCTGTGGTCACTACCCAACAATTTATCCTTAAGAATGCCCATACAGTTTTCCCTGGCTTTGAAATAATGTCTCAGGTAGGTTCTGTTTCATCAAACTAAAGGACAGATGATTTTTAAAAAGAAGGATCCTTGATCTGTTCAGCAAGATATCAAAGTTTGATTGGATCATAAGGATACAGCATGATCCTGCCTTGAATGTTTTTTATCCAAGTGAAAAGTCATGACATACACTTAATAAAACAATTAAAATAAAATAATAAAACAAAACAGAAATTTAACATAGACATTCAAGAAGTCCCATATATCCTTGAATGCCTCAAGGGGAGAGTAAGAGTCTTATGGAACCTTTTCCCAAGTAGCAATCAAATATTAAGTCATCAAGTAAACAGACCAGTTAAAGTGACCCAACAGGGAGACAGATTAGAGGTAGCAAGATATATTTTGCAGAGTCACAGGGTATACTCTCCAAAAATAGAACAAAACAAGAGAGAGTTGCAAATAATTAGCATACAGTAAAAGATTATTGAAGGGGGGAAAAACTGTATTAAATTAATTTTGTTGTGATTTCTGTATCTGATTCAGCCAAATATGTTATTTGGCCTGGAGATACTGGTACTTGTAATGGATTGCTTTATTCTCAATCATAGCAAACCATCATGATGCCAAAACAATGACCCATATACAATGCAAATGCCACCATGACACCCTTTCAAGGAATACATTGCAGCATTTGTAAGATGTCACCTTTATTTCTCCATTGCACTTCCCTGAACTCATTTACACCACATTTATTTCTTCATAGTGAAAGTTACCATTAGGGGAATTTTCTCTGAAAAATGGCCTGCTCACAGTCATCGCAACCAGTATGCTGTTACTGATTGGGTTTCTACATGGTACTAAACAGTTATGTAGATTGTCTCATTTGGGCAAGGGTAATCATGTTTGAACTTTGCTTTTCTAAAATATATGCTATGGCTTGGTGCTCTGTGTCAACTTGGCCACTGTGACTAGGGGTGGGATTCAAATTTTTTAACAGCCAGTTCTGTGGGTGTGGCTTAGTTGGTGGGTGTAGCTTAGTGCTCATGTAACTGGCTGGGTGTGGCCAACTCAACATCACTCACATCGAGGCACACATATCCTCGCCTATTCTCTCATGACTGTGGGGATGCTGCAACAGTCATAAGTGTGAAAATGGTCATAAGTCACTTTTTTCAGTGCCATTGTAACTTTGAATGGTCACTCCACACAAGCAAAGTACCAGCAAAGGAGGAAAAAAAAACTCCAGAGAAGTTCCTGAGATAGGAAGTCCAGTCCTGCAAGAATGTAATAAGGGTTAATGGAGGCAGTTTCTGTAAGCAACACCAGAATATTTCCTTCCTGCCTTCCTTACAGGATTAGGCCCATAATTTCTTCTAACAACTAGTTCTCTGAACTGCTTAGAATGTTAACAACTGGTTCTAGCGAATAGGTGCGAACCTGTAGAATCCCATCCCTGACTGTGACTAATTCAGTAAGTCAGGCATTAACATCAAGTGTTAAGTTTGGTCGTGGACCATAATAGCATTTTTGTTCTCTTTTGCACTGTTTGTTCTATCAAGTGTGAACCCAACCTCTTTCCAGCCTTTTATACATGGTGTGGTCCCATTCTATGACCAGGCATTATTTACAGCAGCAGCAGAAGCCCGTTCTACTTTCGATGCCTCTGCATTTCTACTGCTTTTTATTCCCATCTTCTTTTTTTGAAATAGACTTTATTGAACTTTTATTACATTAAAAACATAAGAAATATATCGTTCAATAACAGCTATTTGTAGTGCTTATCATATGACAATAACTCATGCATTATTTACAGGTATTAATTTATGTGTAACTATATTCTTATTCTATTACTTATATTTAATAATTACCTATCTTTAATCTATCTCCGATCTATCCAGCTATACCATTGTTCCCATACCTTATAAAATATTGAAGCTTCTTTATCTTTTAAACTCAGTGTTAATTTATCCATTTCAGCACTCTTTTTATCCCCATCTTCTAGCATCCTAGACAATTAGATCTGTCTTTGCTGAACTTTTAACTCTTTATGTGTTGTCTGTGGGTGTGTTGTTCTTTTTGTGCTCATTTCAAATAATTGCATCATTAGATCCTATGCACCTGAATCTGAGAGTACCATTCGTTTGTTTGTTGTTTTGTTTGTTTTATTTTAACTCACAGCCAATTGGCTACATGCCACCAAATTGTCTCTTCCACACAATTGCTGAAGGCCTTTTCCTCCCAGCCGCCATTTATTTTCCCTTTGCTTCTGGCAGCATCCTCTGCACCAAAATCATCTTATGCCTATATTTCCCAGTCAGCAAATACATAAGGGTAAGTGCTATAATCCTTTCAGACCTCATACTTGCCATCATTAAATTACAGTCAATGATTTATGAATAGCTCGTTCATTTCTTTGAGAGGTTCTTGAAGATACTCTTTAAGTGAGATGTTGCCATGTAGCTTTATCCATACCGAGCTTTCCTAATATAGTAGGAAGATCTCGGTTCCCTGGACCTTGGGCCATGGCCAGCTATGGTAAACTCTAGAAGGGATGGAGAAGTTGCCATTCATTCAATCTCATTATGGGCTCTGCCAAATGCATTTCTTCTTGTTTTTTCCCTTGCTTGACTGCAACCAGATAGATAATAAAGGGAAAGTAGCACCGTGAGCAATGTGAGTTCATGGATCATATTTTGAACACAAACTTCCAAACACAGAATAAGCAGGAAAGATTGATGGCTGTATGAGAGTGCTGTCAAGGACTCAAACAGCAGCAGGAAATCTGCAGCTCTTCAGTGTGGCCCATAGCTGCAGGGTTGCAGGCAGGATTTATTTCTAATTTGCAGGTGATTAAATAAGCTCATCTTCCCAAACAAGATTTTCATACCTGGACCCAGATGCTGAATGCTGGCTAAATAATCACTTCTTACTCATGCTAAAATCCATTCCTTTTTGTATAGACACTCTATAAAACAAAAATTATCGCCTTGTTTTACTCATCCTCACAAAATACTGGTAGCTCCCTCATAACAGACAGCCACATGGGCTGGAAGTACATTTTTCTTTCTATAGTTGATTTTGTTGTTGTTGTTGTTCTTATTATTATAATCCCAAGCACATGGCCTGTTTGCTCAAGAATTCCAAAAGAATCCCCTGGCATCAGAAAATTAGTGACAAAATCAGTGGTGGCATTCTACCAGTTCGGCCCAGTTCTGCCGAGCCGGTAGCAGCGATGAGCAGCGGAGACCAAACTGGTTCTCTCTCTCCGCCGCTCTGCTGTTTGGGCCCACCTGCCCGCCTGGGCTCTCACACTCACCTTTATCCTCTGAATTTAAAGCACAGCTGCTTTACACGGCATAGCAGAGTGCCGCGTGGCAGCTGCTGAAGCAACCGGGATTGTGCAGGCTTGAAGCAGATGAGTTAGGATGTCTCTGCGCCTGCACGCCCACCAAGCCACACCCACCGAACCGGCGGTAAAAATATTTGAATCCCATCACAGGACAGAATCCCTTCAGTCGATTAGGAATGTAAGATATAAGAGACATAAAGAAAAACAATGAGATGAGCTGAACCCCAGAATTTGGAGGAGACTGGATGGTAAGAATGCAATGCATTCTGGACTGAGTAAATGGAAAACTCATCTTCAGCAGGAATATATCTTTGAAAAACAAAATACTTCCTGTTGCTGATGCCAGGAAATGCCGCATTCTTATACCAAGCAGCATAATCAATAAAGATAAATTCTGCGGTATTGGGGTGGGTAGGGAGAAGTCAGAAAGTGTCAGATTCACTCCTCGTCTTCTAGATCAGGGATCTCCAACCTTGGCTACTTTAAGACTTGTGGACTTCAACTCCCAGAATTCCACAAGTCTTAAAGTGGCCAAGGTTGGAAACCCTTGTCCTAGATTGTGCTTGCACCACAGACAATATTGGCAAACCACAAAAGTACCTTGGCAACCTTAACAATATTTTTAAACCTCTTCATCAACCCTGCTGTTCATCAGGCTAATAAAGGGTATTGTAGCTCAAAGCAACTGCAGGGCACCATGTTAGAGATGTCGGAGAAGATAGCCATTCTGACCCTATGGAAGGTGGCTATTAAAAAAATTGGTCTTTTCATCCTGGCAATAATGATGATGGTAGTGAGGATGATGGGCATCACCACAACGATTGTGATTTTAGTGCTACTGAAGGATCCTTCTGGCACAGCTGCTCATTCTCAAGGAACCCTTACGGCAATAAGAAGAGTCAAGATTTAAAATGTACAGTGGAGCTATTATAGAATGGATGCTAAAAACAATGTGCTTTGTAAGTTTGAACACTTCAGCACAGCCACAGGCTTCCCTCACCTTTCTTACCCTCTGTAGCAGTTTCACAATGCTTGAGTGTCTTCGTTGCTACTCCAGCTAAGCTTGGCCAGTAGAAACTGTGGATTCTTTGCTGCTTTTCTTTTGGTTTCAAACTCCTGCCCCTGAGAAGACCCCTGCCCCACAGTTCTACAGGACATACTACTAAACTGGTTTCACAGCATTTCCGTGAGACCAGGACTTGGATCGACTGTGCTGCTGGAAATCTTGATTTCTTGCCATGGGGGTAAAATGGGCACAGAGCACGGTGTTTTTGGTGTCAAAGGGTTCTTGTTTTCGGGTGGAATGAATCAGGATGATTTTTGGCATCGGACCCACAGGATCCCTTTGTGCAGAAATCCAGGTTAGGAAGAGAAAAGGTGATTCAGAGCACACATGAGAGGGGATGTAAGGATGTAATTCCTTAAATCAAATGCATCTTTTCCTGGGGTCACACAACAGAACACGCCCAAGTAAAGGTGCATCTCCGTTTTTGCCTTGGGAGTTCAAATCTCAGCCTTAAGAGAATTCGAAATTTCAGAGGGAAAGAATGTGCCATCATAAGTAAAGCTCATACCAATGATTACTCATTCCATCATGGTACTGAGAAACGTTCCTCTATGACGGGGGTGTCAAACTCATGGCATCACAGCGTCATGTGATGTATGGCAACTTCCCCCCCCCCCCACTTTTGCTAAAATGGGATGGGTGTGGCCAGTGTGTGACACATCCAGCCCAGAGTTGGCTGGGAGTTTGACAGCCCTGTTCTACATTATTTCTATCCATAGTTCAACTGAAGTCTTTTCCTCCTTTGAGGAAATGTCCACTGCCTTGATTTCAACCACTTAACAGTAAATAGTATGAAATGATTTGCATCATGTCTTTCTCTTAGAAAAAAAGAGTTGATCTCTTAATATGTAAGGAAAAGAATGTGCATGCATGTGAACACATGGGGGGGGGGTTGTGTGTAGGAATGCAATAGGAGAATATTCTTGATTCCCAAAGAAACCATATTTTAAAAAAACCTCTTTGGGGTTAAAGCCTAATTAATATTTGATAAATAATCTTGAATAGCTTTATAGCAAAGAAAACATTTTTTTCAGATATACGTTGTATCAACCATAAATATTCATTCATTTTGCTACCGTAGGCTTACATCCTGCTCTAATCTTTAATGGACTCTGAGCGGCTTACATTCCTACCCTAATAAATAAGGGGTCAAAATAACAAAAATAATCAATGCTCAAAATAATTTTCCAATGTTGAGAAACCCTATATTAATGTAGATTTTTTACACAAAAGGAATCTCTTTCATAGCATCAAACCTACATTTCCAGTATAGTAATGGCTGCCTTCTGAAAGCAGTGTTCTGGTCAGGAACACTGACTGAGCTCATGATCAACTGGTCAACTGCTGCCAAATTCCAATGGCCAAGCTGGGTCTGGTTAAGATATATGATCCTGTGAGATGGTATTGAAGCAGCTGCTGTAAAGCTTAAGAGACCAGAATGTCTCAAAAAGGAGAGTCCTCTTTATATTTCAAAGCAGGGATGATCATCCCAGAGACAATATATGACCCCTTGAGCTGCAAAACCTTGGACAACCACATGATGGCAGTAAGTGGTTATCTCTAACAGTCATCTGCATTTTCAGAGGTAACTAGGTAGCCCTTTGGACCTGAATCCAAGATGATAAAATTTCAGTTTTAGGGTGTAATCCTATTTTTGAGGCCAATTCAAAAACCAAGTCACCGAATTCAATAGGCCCAAGTTAGTAGCTATAGAATTATAATGTTACTGGTGTCTTTGCACAACATACAAATCCCAAAGAAACCAACCACATTCAAGATGAGCATGTTTTGCGAGGGCAGATAGTGTTATTTGTTTATAGTTCCTGTGAAACCTCCACCCACCACCACCACCAAAAAAAAGGGGGGGTTGGTGAAAAATCCATGCTTTAGGGCACTTTTACTATTGGAAAGTTGCCATTTTGATTTTTAGTTTGAGCCTGAAAGTATCTTTGGCTTGCTCTACTTTTTTTTCTCTCTGCTGAGGCCATTGGGAAATTAAAAGTGTTGCCTCATTAAATTCATTGTGTTTTTTTCCTCAGGTGTGGTATATGGATGGCTATTACAAAGGTCGCCGTGTCCTTGAGTATCGTACCCTGAATGACTTCATTACAGGGCAAAATTTTGTCCAGCACTTGCTGCCTCACCCTTGGGCAGGCACTGGCCACGTGGTTTTCAATGGATCCCTCTACTACAACAAGTATCAGAGCAACATTGTGGTGAAGTACCATTTCCGTTCACGGAGTATTGTTGTACAACGCAGCCTCAACATGGCTGGCTACAACAACACATTCCCATATTCCTGGGGTGGTTTCTCTGACATCGACTTCATGGTGGACGAGAATGGACTCTGGGCAGTTTACACCACCAACCAAAATGCTGGCAACATTGTGGTGAGCAGGATGGACCCCATGACACTGGAGATACTACGCAGCTGGGACACTGGCTACCCCAAGCGGAGCGCAGGAGAATCCTTCATGATTTGCGGAACCCTCTATGTGACAAATTCACATCTGGCTGGGGCAAAAATCTATTTTGCCTACTACACAAACACTTCTAGCTATGAGTACACAGATATTCCCTTCCACAATCAATATTCCCACATATCCATGTTGGACTACAATCCCCGGGAGAGAGTTCTCTACACCTGGAACAATGGCCACCAGGTCATCTACAATGTGACTCTCTTCCATGTTATCAAGACTTCAGGGGAATTATAATACTGTGATTGAAGAGACCTGAACAAGCTTGGTGGTCATTTTGTTCATTTTCTCTGTTATCTTAGGGAGGGTGGGGGGTACTGCCATCAAATTTTGGTCTAGGAAAAAACTCGATGGCCTGGGAAAACTCCATAATGCCATTATTTCTATATAATAAATGAAATGAATTTCATCTTTCTTTCTTTCTTTCTTTCTTTCTTTCTTTCTTTCTTTCTTTCTTTCTTTCTTTCTTTCTTTCTTTCTTCCTTCCTTCCTTCCTTCCTTCCTTCCTTCTTTCTTTCTTCCTTCCTTCCTTCCTTCCTTCCTTCCTTCCTTCCTTCCTTCCTTCCTTCCTTTCTTTCTTTCTTTCTTTCTTTCTTTCTTTCTTTCTTTCTTTCTTTCTTTCTTTTCTTTTCTTTTCTTTTCTTTTCTTTTCTTTTCTTTTCTTTTCTTTTCTTTTCTTTTCACTTTTTCTCTCTCCTGTGGTTGATGGTGCATGGATCTGATTTTGGGCTTCTTTGGGTGGGGAGGGCTTTTTTATTTTATTTTTGGATTGATTTTATTTTACTTATTTACCAATGGCAAATAAAGACAGTCTCATTGAGATTGGAAGAGTTTGGGCCTTTCTTGGTTCAAATGAGTCACTTGCCTCTAGGGAAATATTTAGGCTCATATCTGGAATACAGTGGTTGGCTTTTCATCAAGAAACTCTGCATCTTCACCAAGAAACAGCAGAATAAATTTTGTCTTTGAAGCAGGTTCTTCCTCTAATACATTTCCCCATACTGTTGAAGTTGATTTTATTATCTACCAATTCTCATAGCAAATAGCTTGTCTTTCTTTTCTCCAAAGAGAACATTTCAATAAAATTCTTCAGAGTCAGGTTCCTTCGCTTATCTTACTTATGAGGAGTCTGAAGGGTAGACACGAATATCCTTCTTTCATCATAGCAGTCTCCAGTCTCCTGACATCTCACCCTTCAATTAAAATCTAAGGAAAGATGTCATGGAGAAACTTCTCCTATTGAGGCTTTTTACATCAAGAGGTAAGGCTATGGAGATTCTCAGTCATCCAGATCATGGTTGTCCAAAAAGTGCTTTTTTCAAGAATCAACTAGACTTTCTAGTTTTCAAGAGGTAGGGGCCAGCAGGAAGCTTTAGAGCAAGAGAGAGAGATGTCTTGGGGAAAAGCAACATCAGCTTTTTCCATTATCTCATGGAAATAGAATTTCCAACTCACATTTCTCGTCAAAATACATTGAAATATGAATATTATGCATGAGCGACATTCAGAAATGCCTGATTCAGGAGGGAAATAGTATTGGGGGGAGGGGGGAAAATAGGTATTCAAATTTGCATGTAACAAAGAACTTGTGAAACAGGACATGAATTCATTCATTTCCTCTTGTCACTGTTCAACAGCCCAAAAAGTATGCTATACCATGGCTTTTTTGGTGACAAGCATATAAATCGACCGCAGGTGGGGAAGGAGAAAGGAATGTCTCAGAGAACAGGACAGAAAGCAAGATGTTGAAAAACAACATATATGTGATGGGAATACAATGTTCTGCTTTGCCAGCAAATAGTCTCAGGTTTAAACCCTGGTTTCTCCTATTAAATATCATTGAACTACCACCTCAATAGTTGTCAGTCATAATAGGGCTCACCAAGGAGATATAAGAAATGCAGATTTGTCTTCCCTTTCTTCTCTCCAGTTCCCCCTCCCACCCCCCATGTTTTCATGTGTCAGCTGAAACAGAATCTCCAGGTGAGCCCTATGGACCAGCTTCAGAAGGAGAAGGATGTTTCTGTCTGCTCAGCTGATTCAAGAATAGCCAGTGCTTTTTTTAAACTTAGCAAGACTTAAAGGGGGAGGGGGAAGTCCTTATTAGTTGGGAGGCAGTTTTTTGTTTTGGGACAGTGGAGTCCCTGAAGATAACATTCCTTCAGCATGCCTTCTTCCTCGAACTCACTGGATAAGCAAATTTCAGAAAAAGCCTAATTTGGGCTATCCTCATGACATCCATCATTACTTGGGTTGCTACATGTTGCACAAGCCTTCCAAATGGATCAGTCCCAGCAGCATGTGGATGTCTACAGATTCCCCACTGCTTTTGGAAAAAGCTTCTCTTCCAACAGAGCCCCAGAGTAAGTCGACGTGTCTGATCTGCTATAAATGTAAATCAGAGTGTCTGACCTAGTATAAGATGGCTTCTCATGAAACAGGCAGGCTTACAACAAATTATTTGTACAATGTTATGCAGAGGCAAAGTCCAATGGGCAAAACGTCTTACAAGAATTCAGAATTGTAGGCAACGAAGCTTTACCTGACCACAAAACAAAAGGAATGGAATCTAATTCAAAAAGATGAGATTTTATGGATTTAGTGTCCCTTTCAGTTGCATGGAGCTCCACTCAAACCTTCCACTATCTTCCAGCTAACAGTGTGAGGTGACGCCTGATTAGCAATTTCATAATTCGGGAGGGAATTCCACCTTTGGTGAAGCTTGCTATTATTCAATACTAGATTTTACACTTTGTAAGAGGAAAAAATTTCCAATGCATTTTCATTTTGGTCGAGGCAATTGCTAATTACTTCGCTTAGTTGCAAAGCTATGCTTTGTTGTTGTTCCTAGTAAGGTTTTTCTTTGTCTAACTCAAGAGGAGCTATTTCTAACTTAGTTAAAGAAATAAAGCTTTGTTTTGTTTACAAGAAACTAATTACCTAATTTTATACCCTTCAGTCCAGTACCTGGTACCAGATGACTCATGTAAATTCTACTGTCTAGTAAACCTTGAAATTACCACAGGAAGAGTACCTTCTGCCAACTGAAGCATAGAAATCCTATGAAAATCACCTGGTATACTATAATTGCATACAAATCAGTCTAAGCATATATTTAACTAAGAAACCTTGCTCCACCATCTTATTGATCCTTTTACTCTCCAGGGTTACAATTTTTTTCTGATTTCCACCCACAAATACTTTCTGTCTTGTTTAAGGCAACATAGATCAGTTATTCTAATTCTGCCTTATCTCTGACTGAACTAGAAATTGAGCAGGTTTATTTACTGTCAGCAGAGGCACAGAACAGCCAGAGAAATGACTGATGCAGGGAAACAACAAGCATACTCTTTCAGAGATGCGAGCTGTAGATTCAGGAGACTTTTATCAGTTTAGTTAATTTGCTGGACAGGCTAACAGTTTTCTAATAAGGTCACCAGCAGTGTTCTTGCACATACCTCAAAAAATGAATATTGTTGCAGTCCAGGTAAAACTGAATTCAGCCAGAGTTCCCTCTTTTCTTGGTGGGTTGCTCAAATAGCTAACCCATTGCTGTTCAGATGAATGGTAACCAGTGCTGTGAATTTTCTTCGAAAGGAAACAGAATAGCTGAGTTGCTTCAAAAATGCTGTGCAAATAATTCCATTTTACCCATTCCCGTGGAATTTTGTAAGTTGGAAACAAATTAGGAATGTAGATACGTTCTTGTAGGGAAAAATGTTTTTTATCATGAGAGTGAAAATATGGTACAATATTTGCACTGAACATATTTCCAGGGTGGAAGGGACTGAACCTATTTCAGGGATTGAAGGACTGAAGAACTCGCCATTCAGAAGAGATTGCTGAATGATGCCTCCATTCTTCACTTACCTGCACTAGAAACTGAACTTTACTTACTGGGCTCTTTTGAACTGACTCTTTTCAATAGTGTAATATTAATGATAGCTTTTAAGATACATCTCAAGGCAAAGAGAGACATATAATTTGTAAAGCATACTCCAACATATCTGAGATGAAGACAGCCTCCTTCAAAAAAAAATTAAATTAAAAGAGAATCAGTGTCCATTAGAGTGGAAATAGTTTTTTTTTTTTTTTACTTTGGATTAATTTTATAATGCCTTTATTATTTTTATAAACTCAAGACTGTTCACAATTATTCTAATAGTCTTTCCACCTCCTCAGTAATTTTCCCACAACAACAACAACCCGTGAATTGAGCTGAGATAGAGAGACTGGCCCAAAGAAACCCAGACGACTTTCATGTCCAAGATGGGACTGGAGTTCATGGTCTTCTGGTTTCTAGCCTGGTGCTTTAACCACTAAGTTAAACCGCCTCCGGTTTGCATTATATCATGGCTTGCTCAGGAATTCTGGGAGTTGAAGTCCATAATTCATAAAAGGGCCATAGTTGCCCACCCCTGCATTATATGCACTGATTGCTCCTTGTGTTCATCACAAAGCAGCTCCCCTCCCCTCTTACAGGGCCAGACTGTCCTGAAACAGACAACTCTGATTGGCTGGGCCTTATATTGATCATAAAGGAATGTTTTCCCTTTTAGGCCAATGTTCATACATGTATCAACCGAGGAATAAATGGGAAGCACAAGTTTCCTTGAAACTGTGGAGCAGGGGTGTCAAACACATTGTCATGGTGGTGTCATGTGACATATCAGGACTTTTTTTCTCCTTTGCTAAACTGGGCGTGGGCGTGGCCAGTGCATGACACATCCAGCCCACGGGCTGTGAGTATGAGAGCTCTGTTGTGGGGGGTGGAATTAACCTTCATCTCCTCTCCTTATATTATTATTATTGAATAGGCAAAGTGACGTAAATTTATTTTTTTTATTTTGTATGTATTTATTTTGATTTGTCAATCACTTACAAGATAATGGGTATAAGTACATACATAGTTGTGAATACATGAAATTGGTACATATAAGAAAAATAAAAGAAACAATAGGACAGGAATGGTAGGCACATTGGTGCGCTTATGCTGCCTCTAGCTAATCTTATATGGACTAAAATCCAGATTCCAGGCCTCAGCAGGTTGGCACAGATGCTGCTCAGGACTTTGGTAAGACTTTTCCCTTTGAAAAACTCAGGAAGGAAATTATAGGGCAGGGTGGGATAATTTAGTTTTCATGATGAATATCTTCCGCCATGTCAGCTAGTGCTAATTCTTTGAAATCTACAACCAGATTCACCAGCTTGCAGTTTGTCTGCTGATAAGTCTCTTGGGGTCTTGGCTTAACCAAGGGAACACTATAAGATTGAATCACTTATCTCAGGAACATTTAGATACCGACTCCTCCATTACGCAGGCCACACCAAGCTCATGTAATCTTGTATCACTTTCATAGGGTGAGAGACATACACACATGCACACACACACATAAATGTATATATCATATACAGAGCATGTACATAGCATCTATTCTCATATCTTTGTAACTGAAGTTGAAATTTAATGTACAAGCTCTGTGTAGAGTGATAAGGACAGTGTAGGAATTTCAAATCATTTTAGCCAGAATCCCAAACTGAATCAATCAAAGGTCCAAAATTTCTGATTTGCTGTCATCTGGACATTGCCAAGATGGACTTGAACATTTTTCGGTAGGCTTCCATTGTTTTACTGTTCATTTCCAAATCCAAAGGAGGAGAAGCTACAAAAACCAATGAACCATTCAAAACAAAACATGTGCAATCTTCTGTCCAAAGAAGCCACTGTAGAACCAGCTTATGTCATACAAATTGTTATGTTTTGAGTATCACACCTCCATCTGAAGCAATCAAAATCTTCTTACAAAGATACAAAATAATTTTGTTGAATTAATTGTAATATTAATTTAATTTAATTAATTATCCTACTTTGAACACATTATGCGAAGACCCAGCTCCCTGGAAGAGGCACTGATGCTGGAGAAAGTTGGAAGGAAAGAAGAGCACAATCATCAGCAAAACTGACAGATTATGACAGTGGTAGTAAGTGCACTATTGAAGGACTTGAAAGAACAGGTTAGGGATAGATGGAAAAAATCCATCATTGTGGTTGTTTGGAGTTGAAAACAACTTGATGGCATAATCAATCAATCAGTTGTAACATTAGAACTATAAAGATGTGACACATTGGTTTTAGAACTGGGCAAATTTCCCCCTTTACTTATTATTTATTTATTTATTTAGTATATGGCATATCATACATGGACCAGCAGTGTAAATCAATGTTTCAATTAGGTTAGTAGAACCCAATAAAATATAAATGTCAAAAAGATATATGATCAAATATCAGTATCTAGGCCATCTAACTATTAAAGTGCAGCATTGTTTAGATGAAAAAACATCAGTATATGCCCTCATATTTTCCCTCAGTTCACAGCCACTCACAATGTGGTCTACAGTTTGACATGGGACCCCAGAGTCAGACTGAGGGGAAGGTTCCATGCCCCATTTATACAGAGAGTCTTGGCAGATGCCATGTGAGGTGTGAATCCTATTTAGGATTGTCCATTGCTGACATAATAGTTCACAATCTGGCACCTTTTGTGGGGTCATTTATATGTCTCCTATAACTGGACATTCAGTGATCCATTTGTCTTTCATTTAGCCTTTTAAAATAATAGTATATTATACCAAATATACTACAGATAGTAACTATTGGTTTATTATTTTGAAAAGAGCATATTCATTTTGTTAATATTAGAGGGTGATTATGAAGGATCTAGGAGTGTTGATTCTTACTTAGCCACCAAATTACAAATAGAAGTATTGTAAACAATATGGATTCTCAAATTTCACATTAGGAAACCAGGAGTGAGAAAGCAGCAAAATGGAAGCCAAATAGAGGCATTAAGTCCCCATTCCATTAAATAACTTGATTTTGGACAATTGAAGAAACGTTATCTCTCTCCAAATGCTGGAAATTCAGAAAGCAGATTACGTGTATTGTGTGAAAATGTCATTGCTGAACCTCACCCACATCTTCTGATGGCCAGGGCACAACTTTATTAACGGTATCTAAAATGCGAGAAGGAAAAAGATATCTCTAGCCAGATCAAACAGGAAAAGAAAGCATTTTAAACCTCCTACCAGGAGAAATCTCAATGAGCTAGAAGCCTTCAAGAAGAAAAAAAAATACCTGTATTGTGTAGAGGGTCATCATTCATGCAATTATAACTGTAGCAATTGGAACCATAAAGCTTTTGAATCTCACCCTGCAAAAACCAGGTTGATTTTTCTTTCCTGCAAAAGTTAACTTTCCCAACTGGGCAAAACTTGTTCTACAAGGTGACAAAACCACATCTTACATTTTTACTTAAGTTAAATCACATGTTACATTGATTTGAAAGGTCAATTGATTATTTGCCATTATTTTCAGACTCAGCTTGCTTGGAGACCTCCATGACATCTCAAGTTAGCACCTGAGCACTGGGGAACCAATTCTCAGCAGGCCCTATTAGCAGTGGTGGGCTGCTGCTGGTTCAGGATGGATCTAGCGAACGGGTAATTCTGGTGATCAGCTGGTCCCGCCCACCCGTCCCCACCCTATCCTGTCCTATATTTCTGTGTTTTTCAGCTCAGCTGATTTGTGTGGCACAGTGGATTGCCATGCCTCAGCTGTTTTACTCACTGGTGGTGCCCTAGAAGAAAAGATTTAGAGGCTAAACTGTTTTTGAATGCTGTGTGCACACATGGGTAGCGTGCATGCACACGTGAAGTGTACGCTCACAGAACCAGTTGTTAAACTAGTTGAGCCCACCATTGCCTGCCAATGGTGAGACATGCCAGAAGTTTTAATGCTGTATCGGGATCATTGTTCAGCCCTGCAAATCCTGCTCTCCTTCAGTCACATGCATCTGGCTGCCTAACCCAAAGGCTGTGTTTCTGGGTGAATTACAACAAAATAATAATAAAAGCTATCAAAAGCAAACTAAACAATACTAATTATAAACAATTAATTGACAGTGGGAGACTTAAATTTATTGCATGGTACCAGGAGATTTATCAAGACTTTGTTGAGGATCCAAACTCTGTCAAGGACCTTGGAGTACTCATCTCTAATGATCAAAGTGCTAGAGCCCACTGTATACATAGCCAAAAAGGCATTAAGAGTTGTTAACCTAATCCTATGTAGCTTCTTCTCTGGTAATATCACACTACTAACTAGAGCATACAAAACATTTGCTAGACCAATGCTTGAATACAGCTCATCAGTCTGGAACCCATATCATGTATCTGATATTAACACAATTCAGAAAGTCCAGAAATATTTTACAAGAAGTGTTCTCCGCTCCTCTACTCATTGCAGAATACCTTATGCCACCAGACTTGAAACTCTAGACCTAGAAAACTAGAACTACGCCGCCTTCGGTCCGATCTAAATATAGTATATAAAATCGTACACTGCAATGTCCTACCTGAAAATGAATACTTCAGCTTCAACCATTACAATACAAGAGCAAACAATAGAAACAAACTCAAAGTTAAGCACACCAAACTTGATTGCAGGAAATACGACTTCAGCAACAGAGTGGTCAATGTTTGGAATACTCTACCTGACTCTGTGGTTTCTTTCCCAAATCCCAAAAAACTTTAACCTTAGTCTGTCTACGATTGACCTCACCCACTTCCTAAGAGCATAAGTGCACCAATCGTGCCTAACGTCCCTGTCCTATTGTTTCTTTTTATTTTTCTTATAAGTAACCATCTCATGTGTTCAAAACTATGTTTATTCTTATACCTGTATCTTATAAGCAATTGACAAATAAAAATAAATAAATAAATAAATAAATAAATAAATAAATAAATAAATAAATAAATTTAAGTATCTTGGTCCAAAAACCCAAGGAAAGAGCCAAGTTTTCACTGGCTTGCTGAAGGCTTATCATGTGTGTTCAACTACTCCGTAGCTCTCCTATAGTACAAGCAAACGAATGTTAAAATTACAATTTTTTTCTTTATTTTTCTTCAAGCCAATTAGATCTACAACTAACCTATTATCTGTTGTTTGCCTAGTTTTTATAACCCCTGCTTGATCATTCTTAATAAGAAATAATACCACTCACTATGGGCTAACACTGAAGTTAAGAACTTTCTATCAACATTAATCAGCAAAATAGGACAATCGGTCAGAGTGAGAAAGGGTGACATATAAATTTAATAAATAATTCAGATTCAAGAATACAATATTGATGTTTGTTGCACTATCTGACCATAGTGCAATCTTTTTGAAATGTCTATTTAAAAACTGGCTCAGGTATTGAAATATTGGTAATTCAGTGTTTTGGTACCTCACAATATTTTTATTCAAATTCAGACACATCAAGTGCCCTCATTTTTGAATGGGAAGCATACAAAGTATGGTATTTCAGGTAGGATAATTGCCTATGCATCATATAAAAATAAGATTAACAATAAAAGAGAAAATAACTGGAAAGATGAACAGAAACATCCATAGGCACAGATGGTTAGATTACTATCTTCAGATTTATACAGAGACATACAGAAAAAGAAACCTGAATTAACTACATAATATCTCAGCAGACAGAATTTAATATTAATATGCTGACAGCTGAGATACTGAGAGAATAGTGAAAGACTTGGTAAGATCTTGGGTAATTGCTTAAAATGATAAAAAGATACAGCAATGATTCCAATTGTTAAAGGTGAAAGAGATGAAATGTATAAAACTTCAACAGCTATAAGTTGTCATTTTTATAAATTCTATTCTGAATTATATATTAAACCAGAGGGTGTCTTTTTAAATAAAATTGATTTACCACATTTAGCTGATACACAAAAATAACTTTTATTTGCTCCACTATCTGAGGTAGAGATTAAATAAGTAATTTTTAAAATAGCAAGTGGTAAAACACCAGGACTAGATGGGCTCCCTATCAAGTGGTATAAAACATTTATGGATATTTTGGTGCCAAAACTTTGTCAAGTATACGAAGAAATATCTGACAAGGGAATTTTATCAGCTGCATTTAATCAGGCTTACATTACAGTTTTACCCCAAAGAGGTAAAGATCATGCTCAATGTGCTAATTATAATCCTATCTTGCTGATTAATGTTGATACAAAGATTTTAACAGGAGTTGGCAAACTAAGCTTTAACTATCACGTGTTACAATGTGGTCCTACTGCTTGTCACAACTATACAGTTCACACCACATGCAACTTCAGGCTGACTGGCATGTAACTTACCATATGAGTTCATAACATGCAAACTGGTTCAACAACCTAAGCCAATGGTCAGGCTTGTGATGTTATTTATGGCAATGTCCAATTGCTGTACACATTTCTAAACATTTTCTCTGGAATTCTGCATTTACCTTGTCATGGGTCAGGAACAAATATGTTGTGAACTGGCAGCAGTCTATGGACCTCATTTTGAATAACAATGGTAATTTTTAAAGCATGCTGTAAATTGTATATGAGTGACCTTTACAACAACCTTGTAAGGCAGGCCAGTGGCACTTTCTCCATATGTCAGAAAAGGAAGAGAAAACACTGAAATTATCAGAGTTGATCAGCCAAGCTTATAGTCAGTGAAGAGTTGAACCTCCTGAGTCATAACTTACTCTCTCAACCAATATATACAACATTGGCTTTAGTAATTAAACCAGAGAGGGGAGAAAACCCTTGGAGAGAAATAAAAGAGAATAACCAGCAGGATGCAGCAAAATGTGTGCTTTTTAAAATCCCATTTATATCAATGGAAGAGTTTTAAGTATGTGTTTAATTTTCACCCTGTAATCCTAGGCATTTTAAAAGTGGTTAATTTGAGATCAAGAGGCCCATGAAAATTAAATAGCCCCATGCCTGCTTTAAAAGAGCTGGGAGAAATCATTCACTCTGAATGAATTCTAGCAAGATGCATCACATAATCTCCTTATCAAATACTTTAGATGAAAGTGCATAATTAGCAAATCCCCAAATCTCATGGTTTGGGGCAATGGTGGGATTCAAATGTTTTTACTACCAGTTCTGTGGTCGTGGTGTGGTTTGGTGGGCATAGCTTGGTGGGCATGGCAGGGGAAGGACACTGCAAAATCCCCATTCCCTCCCCACCCCACTAACCTGCTTTCCAGCTCCGTTCTCCTGTGCAGAGTAACAAAAGAAGACCCAGATAATCAGCTGGGATTCGGAAGGCATAGAATAGCTGGGGGTGGGGCCAGTCAGAGGTGGTATTTGCCGGTTCTCCAAACTACTCAAAATTTTCACTACCAGTTCTCCAGAACTGGTCAGAACCTGCTGAATACCACCTCTGGTTTGGGGTTTGCTTTTTAGGAGATCATGCAATAGCTTCTATATTCTTCAGAGCAGGGAATGTCAGAGACTGCACTAACAAATCTTTTGTGCAACACTTAGGTGACATACACATATCCCAGTGTAAATGAACACAATTTGCATCATCAGTTTTATGAGACTGGATCAGCTTCCTTTATTGTTGGCTTCAGAGCCCATGGGACCTTAAGTGAGACAATATCCAAATGTCCTATTTTATCATGTCCTATTTTACCAACTAGTGTCCTTAATTGGGAAAAAATAGTCACAAGACAGTTTTATTTGAAGGCATCCTCTAAGAAGCTGCCTAGCCCAGGTTTAAGGGTTAGAGTATGTAACGTATGATCATAATCGACTATCAGGCTGAGTATGCAAGGATTACACTATCTTTCTGTGCATCATGCCTGTAAAAAAATATTTTCCCAACAAAGTTTGATTTCTGGCTAATATGGAAGTGGTTTATCATTGCCTTTTGTGAATTAAAAAAAAACTTTTCATGATAACCTAAAGCCTAATATTTCCTAATCATCTTTCATCCAAGCATCAGTTAGACCCAGAATCTTTTGAAGATCCTGCCACCAATTATGCATTGCATTCATTCATTGTTTATTCATTTATGTATTGATTTATATTCATTCATTCATCAAATTTGCATCCCCCTCTTACGCTCTTACCAAGGGTAACTTTAGATGGATGGATGGCGACACTGTAAATATGCATGGCTGAGAATAGAATAGAATAGAATAGAATAGAATAGAATAGAATAGAATAGAATAGAATAGAATAGAATAGAATAGAATAGAATTCTTTATTGGCCAAGTGTGATTGGACACACAAGAATTTGTCCTCAGTGTGTCTCTGTTTCCTTCTGTTGGAGAGTTTTGCCGTTTCTTCTTAATTGACTGATATTCATGGATTTGATGTAAGTCTGATACTGAACTGTTTTTGACACTGGACTTTGTTATTGGATTATCCCTGGACTGAAAACTGACTGTTTTAACCTGTGAATGACTTTGGACTGCTTGTTTTGAACTTTGCTTTAAACCTTTTCTGGAAGTAAAAACCTATATTTAATGTACATTAAATATAGTGTATCTGTGTGCTGTGTGTGTATTATTCAAACACTACTCTCAAATACGTCTCCCTGTATGCACTCATTCTCCTAACAGGGAATTACCTCAACATACATAAAAGCTATAAGTGATAAATCATGATCATAAAAATACATTCATCATAAATCATGATACAACACTTAGTGATAGTCACAGCTATGAACATAAATCATACTAGGAAACTAAATAAAACAATGTAAATTGTAAAGATACAAGCAACAAAGGTATAGTCATAAGTAGAAAAGGAGATAGGTAAATAGGAAAGATAAGAAGAAGAATAGTAATACAGCTTTACTAAATAGTTTGACAGTGTTGTGGGAATTAGTTGTTTAGTAGAGTGATGGCATGGGGGGGAAACTGTCCTTGTGTCTAGTTGTTCTGATGTGCAATGCTCTATAGCGTCATTTTGAGGGTAGAAATTGAAATATTTTATGTCCAGGATGTGAGGGGTCTGTAGATATTTTCACAGCCCACTTTTTGACTCATGCAGTATACAGGTCCTCGATGGAAGGCAGGTTGGTAGCAATTGTTTTTTCTGCAGTCCTTTCTGAAGTCTGTGTCTGTCTTGTTTGGTTACAGAGCCAAACCAGACAGTTATACAGGTGCAGATGACAGACTGAATAATTCCTCTGTAGAACTGTATCAGCAGTATCTAGAATATACATAACAAAAATTCTTGGATGATGGTTGGGGCTCCACTTAAGCATGTTATTACTTTCTCTTTCTCCATCTCCTTCCAATTCTTGGCCTTGTTCTTCCAATTGCTCCAAGGAAAGAGAAAGTTAGTCCCAGATACAAAATTGCAACTGCTTCCATTTCTCCTCATTTTAGTTCCTGTCATTCAGTTGTTATTACCAGATAAAAGGGTTTCCATACTGGCTTGGAAAAGCCAATCCCTTAAAAAAAAAAAACTGCTGGATAATCTTCCCTACGCTTAGCAAAGCCTAGGGTTGAACCAAAAGACCTCCAGATCACAGCTGTTTTAACACTCCTTTCACACTCTGAATCTTGATCAGCTTCTTCTCTGTCTGCAGCCTCAGGCATGCTGGCCTGAGCTATCCCTTCTCTATTATTACAGTCCTTGAGGTCAAATTTTTTTCCCTCTGCCATACCTAACAGAACAACTCCTATGCCTTTACCAACCTTTGCTGCGAGAAGAATTATATATTGGGAATTTGGATTAAACTGAGCTAGCTTAACAACAGCCACCCAAAAAAGTTCCCTCCTCAGCCGACCCCTCCTTCGTAGTGTGGACTTTGAATAATTTTCTTTTTGAGTAACAAAGCTTTCCTGACAAGGGATTCTCCCCCTATTCACCTGGAAGTAAGTGCATTAGGGGAATGGACCAGAGGTGGTATTCAGTAGGTTCTGACCAGTTCTGGAGAACTGCTAGTGGAAATTTTGAGTAGTTTGGAGAACCGGCAAATACCACCTCTGATTGGAGATTTTACAATAACCTTCCCCTCCCACATCCACCAAGCCATGCCCACAGAACCGATAGTAAAATTTTTTGAATCCCACCACTGGAATGGACCAAATCCATTCTGCTATGATGGCAGTTACCTGCAGCCATTGCTTGGTTTCTAAAGATATGGGATTTCCAGGTGAGGGGAAATGGTGAACTAGATTTCTCTAAAAGAGTGGCAATAATGGATGGACCTGCATTTAGCTTGGTCCAGCAGAACTTCTTTGGATAAGGAGAAGAGGAGAGATTGCCCAATGGTGTTCTGGATGGCTGTTCTTCATGCAGAGGCCACAGACAGAATAGCAGATATCCTGCAAGCCTGGGTGCTGGAGATGAGGATGGTCATCAAGCTTTCAAATGTAGTGCAGTCGTCAAGGGAAATGGTTTTGACTACCTCATTTTCTACTTATATTTGAATTTGTAATTATTTTACCACTAAAAGAGTTTTTCCAAATAACAACTTTGAAAAAATGCCCGATAAGTAAAACTTCACCCCAAAATAAAAGAAACACCAACTAGCAGTTTAAAGAACAAATAGCAAAAAAACAACAACAACAACAACAAACAACTAAATAAGAATATAATCTAAGAAAGCAATACATAGATTGAGGAACTAAACAAATTTGAAATATTCAGACTTTTGTTAAAAAAAATTTAAAAATTGGGCATACGCAACAATATTTCCATGAAAACATGAATTGTTTAGTATATTAGGAGAGAGACCATTGGCTGAAAGTTGAAAGTAAAACAAACCACCACCACCACCACCCAAAAAACCCCCAACCTCAAATGTCTCAAGCAGCCTACCTTTATTTGTCATGTTGTAAATTTCACTTTTCTTTTTCCTGACTGGAATTTTAGTCCCCTCTAGTGGCTCATTCTGTGTTGACAAATGAGCCACTAGAGAGGACTAAAGTTCAGTCAGAAAAAAGAAAAGAAAAATGAAATTTACAACATAACTGATAAAAGCATGCTTCTTGAGACATTTGAAAGGATTTTTGAAGAACCACGAGAGCACTGTGTAATTTATCTGACAACAATAACCTCTGGATCTGTAAATGTATTTTTTGATGAAGATTATAAAGTGAAAAATGTGACAGAAAACAATATGGAAAAATTTATGAACAGAGAGGATGAAGAGGGGAATACAAAACCTAGTTAATAGAGAAATGTTGAAAAATAAAGAAATTGAGGATTTTAAGACAAAGATGTATGTATATATATATGGAAGATGGTTTGATGTTTTTATGTTTTGTCTATGTCTTTAAAACCAATAATTTTTTTTTTTTAAAAAAGACAAAGATGATTGTCAAAGTCAAAGCACAAATGATAAATTAAGAGTTAAAAAAGGAGTAGTCACAGACTAATTTTTGAATTCCCTCTCAGATAAGTGGATATATTAGATGGCTGTAGTTCTTTGAAGACACAACTGAGGAATAAGATTGTGTTAGAATGTACAGAGCTGCACAGTTATGTACTTATGCACATGTATACAGATTCTTAACCCAGAAGTAGATTCAGGATAATTTGGTCCATGTATCTAAAGTGAAAGAGGTTGCAGAATCTGTCTTGATTTGAATCAATCTCCTCTACAATACCCCAGTCCCAATCTATCATTCATACAGATCACTGTATGAATTACCACAATCTCAGTATTGTGGTAAGATGTGTGGTAAGATTATAGCCAGTTTTGCAAGGTGGTGTAGTTGGATCACCGGAATAGATCACCAGCCCAGCTATTCAAAGCCTAGAGGGAAAATATTCAGAACCTTGAAGGAACTGACAATCTTTCCAGTGAGGTACGGGTACAAACTTGGAGGTATAATCTTTCCAGTGAGGTACGGGGACAATCTTGCAGGTACAATCTTTCCAGTGAGAATGGAGCCAATTTATTTTTAAAAAACCACTTTCTAGAATTGGTAACAAATCAAAACAATTCATTTCCAGAATGATCTAGAATGGGTATTTTAACTTCAACTCTGTATCTGATTTGCCCTTGAAAAAAATCTTCCTAATTCCAATTCTATTTTACCATTTCCATCTATTCAGTTTTATTCTCCCTCATTTGAGTATATCTACACTTCAAAGAAAACACACACAGAGAGACAAATTTAAAGTATGACAGGTGCCAAAAAGTTTATAATGCTTGCTTCCCTTGGAGCCATTTTATTTCCTGGAAAATTATTTTAAATTCTATTATTATTATTAGTGTTATTGTTTTTATTGTTGTTATTATTCCTGGTTTTTCATGTTTGGCAGGAATTGTTTCTCTCCAGTGTTCTCTTCCCACTACCCATGTTTCCCTGAAAATAAGACCGGGTCTTATATTAATTTTTGCTTCAAAAAATGCATTAGGTCTTACTTTCAGGAAAATATGGTACTAAATGCATCTGTTTGGCTGACGATCTTAACTGGGGCTTATTTTTGGAGTAGGCTTATATTATGAGCATCCTGAAAAATCATAAGACTTATTATTCAGTTGGGTCTTATTTTCGGGGAAACAGGTATATTTTTAACCCATACAAGCCTTGCGAAGAATCCATAAGCGCTTTCATTGCATTCTCCATGCTTAACATGCATCATGTTTGCAAGTTCAGTTACCACCCCGTTTACAAAATGTCTCCTTCATTGATATATATGAACGACAATGGAGGGATGTAGCTCTGCTTCTTTAAAACTTATTCCAGAATGTATTAACCAAGAGATATTCTTGCCAGCTGATGCCCTGATGAAGGAGTGAAGAACAAGGAAAAGTAGATACGTTGTTGAGAAATGGAAGTTTATTTGCCTTATGATGAGCTTTTACATCTAGAGACTCATCACTGGAAATATGTTAGAAGAAGAAAAATTTAAAATGCTGTAAATAATTGAATAAGCTAAAATAGAATTTAGGAGAGAGATGTATTTACAGTGCAGCTCCTTAATAAAATCTATGCAGCTATTTGGAAAAAACCTGCTTGTCTCTTCTCAGGTAAAACAAACACACACATGCACACACAAATGCTTCCTACAAGTCTACTCTTTCCTGCCAATAATAATCCAGGAAAAATAACAGAGAGCAAATTGGCTTTCATGTTCTGAAATGAAACCAATCAGGCATAACTGAGAGGATAGCAATTTGCAAATGGGAAAGAAAGCAATGCATCTATGCCCCGAAGGATACTTTGATCTGACCATAATAGGATGGAAATGTTGGGCTTGACATGTTGATGTTGAGACTGATCTGCTCTTTCAGTTGAAGAGACACTCTCAAAGAAGAGTAAGTGTAAAAGAGAGAAGAAGGGTCGGTTTATTTTAGTGTATGAGAAACAATTCTAATGGGTAAAAGGGGTTTCATTCACACTGACTGCCAGGATGTCACCACCTTGCCACCCCACCATCTGGCACCACTTATGGCTTTCAGGGTAGCCTCTTGCTATAATAACTCTTTGCAAGATAATTCGAATCAGCTCCAAGATTCTCTATGAAAGACAAAAATACACAGTTCAATGTATGATGTGTAGATGTTGGAGTTCCTGAATATCTGGAGACAAATGAGCTACAGGATTCAATGTTGTTGGGAGAGCAACCAGGGCCAGCAATGTTGACAGACTCTACTTACTGAGCACCATAGGTGGGAATGGAATGTTGAAGGTATACAGACAGGTGATATATAAAGTATATAAGCACAGGCACAGGGAGGATTTTTCTGATTGATGGGAAAGGAAGGGAGGGAGGAAGGAAAGAAGGAAGGAGATGTCAAGGTAGGATGAGGTCTCTACCCCCAGTTTTTAGCAATTTTGGTCAGACTGAGTTCTGATAATGCACAAAAGGAAATCAAGAAAAATTGCAAAGGTCATTTCTATTTAAAAGCTTTCCTCTTAAAAGCCAGTTTTTATAAGGCCTTTTATTTGAGAGAACTCACTTTTCATTTCGAATCCAAACTAGCTTTTCACAATATTTCCAACTGCACCTGTGCTACTTCATATGCTACACAATCTCTCAGAATAAAGAAGCCAATTAATGCTTTAATATTTATTTAATTATCCCTCAACTTGATGGTTAGTTAAGACTGAACAGAAAACAGACTGGGCCTTTCTGTCAAAATTCTGGGTAAATTAGAAGAGATCAGCAAGTATCTCTGGTTCCCAAATGTTCTACCCTTGCACTACCAAAATGACTCTCACCCCTTTATTTAAAAAAAAGTGTGAGAATTTTATCCCTCTTAATTGTTCTTAAATGCCAGTCAGTAACAAGAGTTCCCTTGGTGCTATAAATTCCATCAAACAAGTTATTATTTTTTTAAAAAAACTCTATTAAACTGTAAAACATGAAATAGAAAAAGAACATTAAAACAATTAAAATTCCACAGTATAAAAACCTACATGGGGAACATCCTAACTGATGAGATAAAAAATAAGGAGCAGCAATAACAACGGCAATAAATGTGTCCTAAAAAGAATAGTAGCAAACAGGGAAAGTTGTAAAACCTCAAAGTGCTTCTGGAAATGCCTGGGAGAATCAAAAAAATATTTCCCTGGAACTCAACAGGCCATAATGTAAGAAAGTTTGCCAGAAATACAGTTTTGCAGGGAAGGACTAAGCTGTGATGCCCTGGTGTCAGTGGTAGTAATCATGAGTAACAGCAGCTTTGTTAATCTGATGTTGGATAGTACCCAAATCAAATCAAATCAACTCCTCAGAACTCAGACTCTATAAACCTCATTTTTGTCCATTCCTCCCCCACCTTACTTTTACTAGTTGGTTCAATTCTGGAGGTCACGTTTCCAGTTATAGTTCCCCCACATCAGCCAGCAACCACTCACCCAGATGGAAATGCATGCTTGTGTGTTTCAAAGGGTTCGATGAGAAAGTCTAAACCGAAAACCCTGAAAATCCAAGATTGCTACATTGTGCAACACAAACAAACTTACTTACTCCTTTCCTTTCCTTTCCTTTCTTTTCCTTTCCTTTCCTTCCCTTCCTTCTTTCATTCCCTTCCCTTCCTTTCTTCCTTTTTTCCTTTCTTTCTTTCCTGTCTCAGTCCACCCATATGGAAATAAATAAAGGAAGAAAACAGTTGTGGGATTTAAATTTTTTTTACTACCAGTTCTGTGGGCATGGCTTGGTGGACGTGGCAGGGGAAATTTCCACTACCGGTTCTCCAGAACTGGTCAGAACCTGCTGAATATCACCTCTGGAATAAAATGGCATTCTGTTCAATGACTTTGTGCAAATTTGGCCTCTGAGAGGGAATCTCAAATTTTGCTGATACCATATGTCTGGAAGCCTATGTTTTTCCTTCCCTATTGATTGTGTGTCTAGTTGCCAATTTTTTAGACTTTGATGTTAGTGTTTTGTTTTGCCTCCAAGGGGAAAAGGGGCCCTTGATGATGTGACATAAGGCCAAAAGAGTAAGGCCAATTTGTCTCCCTTTTTTTAATGTGTGAAG
Source organism: Hydrophis major (assembly GCA_033807585.1). NCBI lineage: Eukaryota > Metazoa > Chordata > Lepidosauria > Squamata > Elapidae > Hydrophis > Hydrophis major. The sequence goes on from CM066329.1 coordinate 223,519,332, forward strand.
GAAACATAAAATTGGCATATTAAGTCCACTGCACACTTTACACAGGTATGTGTTGTGACTTGGAGGTCTGAACCTGCCTTGTTAGAAGATATAGACTTGAGCCAGGAAGAAGAGGAGGACATGGCTCTGAGGTTTGAGCCTGCGTTCGTGGAGGATTCGGAATCATCTCCCTCCCCAGGACCTTCCTCCCTGGTTGTGCCTCAGGTGTCGGCAGATAATCAGGAGCATGCCGGAGCCCTTGGCTGAGGATCAAGCCGAGGAATGCTGGTTTGATGCAAGACAAAGATGTAGACATCGACGTGAAATGCAACGTAAAAGAAAAGGTCAAATCAGGAACTGACTTGAGAGACTGACACGCCCCTCAGGAAATAAAAGAGGGCGTGTTAGCTCTGAATCTCTGTTCGGGACAATTTGTTTATTCGGAATAGCAGCTTGACAAATTCTCTGTGTGGGGTTTGCCTTTTGATTTACGGTCTTCTTTGTTATTGGACTTGGCAAGCAGCTTCTGGAAGACTGCCAAGGAATCCTCCAGTCAAAGGAATTTAACTCTGTCATTCCTGGTCCTGTCTGTTTATTTATATTCCTTTGAAAACTTGGACTCTCACCTCGTGGTCACAGGTGAGACAGAACAGGTGTGTGTATAAGTTTGGACTGATGTGTGTTTGCACAGAGGATGTTGCCTAGTTTGGGTAATGAAATGTCTGCAAGAAAACAACCAAGTTCAGAGAGCATCAAGCACCCCTTATTCCAAACTTGAGTTACTAATAGTCTCATTTCTTGGTTACACATTTCTGCTCTCATTTTTCACCAAAAATGTAAAAACAAAAGAAATCACATCATTCAACCTCAGAACATTAGGGGAACTTCCCAAAAGAAGCCGGGCGGTGGGCATATACCATACAGTAAGGACCGTAGGTTGCCTTCTCCTGCAAGAACCGCAGTAGCTCTAATTTTAGGAATTGAAGATCTTGGCCTCTCTGTTCATCTGGGTTCAGAAGGATGAATCATGGCAGGATGAGCAGGTTTTATGGACCACACAGCAATCTTAGGTCTGAATAATAATAGCTGTCTCAGGGATTTTATCTATGAAATGCGCTGGAATGTTTTATTTTCTGAGAGCAGAAGCTTAAGTTCTCTTGGTTACTCTAAACCCAAATCTCTGAGATAATTTAACAACAACACTATGAAGAGGAGGGTGATTTAGATATATTAGAATCTTTATTGCCCAAGAATTAATCCCCAAGGCTGTCTCCCATTGAGCCAGGCTTTTACTGTAATAGATCAAACTGATCAACAGTCCCACAGGAGGGAGTGGGTGGCTGAGGTACTTTCTCCTTTGCTTTTTAAAAAAGTGGTAACATTTAACAAGGAGACACCCACTTAATCTGGAAAGATTGTTAAAGCTTTTTTTCAGTAGAAATTGGCGACTGTTATTTCCACACATCACAACCTTTTAGTGCCTCTCAGCAAAGCTCTCCCCCCCCCCCGGGAACCTTTATTGCCAGTGTCCTGCAGAATAGTAAAGATTCTTCTATAACGCGTACTCAAAATTAAATTCAATCCATAAAAGCTCTTTGAAGCCATCTTCCTTGGGGGGGTCCCATCCTTATCCTTTTCATGTGTTGGATTTACATAACTACTACCTATAACCCCAAAGGTGCTTTTTTCAAAAGGCAACTGGACTTCTTTTTTCCTTTGAAGATGTTTTGCCTCTCATCCAAGAAACTTCTTCAGTTCTGATTTCTTGGATAAGAAGCTAAATGTCTTCAAGGAAAAACAAAGTCCAGTTGCTTTTTGAAAAAGTCCCTTTGGGACAATCAACCTGGATGACTGAGAATCTCCATAGATACTACCTGTAATGTACTTTGATGTAGTGTGCATTATATACTGAGTTATTATGGTTTGTTCATGAAACAATGGTTTATAATGTAATGCCTTGTATAGAACCAATTTTGTTAAACCACTGTTAAGCAAACTATGGCTGAGAGCAACATTTGAGTCTGAGTGTTGTTTCTTTACTTTGCTTTTCTTTGTGTGCATATTAATTTTAGTTTTCCCTTTATTATTTTCCCCTTTTCTTGTGAGAACTGTTTTAAAATGTATAATAAAAAACAAAATGAATGACAAGAAACCGATAATTAATTGGACTTCCGGTTTGAAGGGCTTCGGCGATAGACAGGAATCTGCGATCGTGCACAGTTTCTGCATGGGCTTGCCACTAGAGCGCCTCGAGCCGGCTATTTTTGGGGCTAAGCCACCCCATAGAGGTGGTGAAGAGGGGGGAGAATGCCAGCAGGGTCGAGGAGAGCCACATCTCTCCTCCTCAGCTGGCCATTACTCCCTTTCCCAAAGGCAGTAGGAGCGGTGGTCAGAAATGGCCACCTCAAAGAAGAACTCAACCGGAAAAGAACGTGCAGGAGGAAGATAAGAAGTGAAAGTTTTGGCTGACTGGGTTAAGTCAAAAAAGCAACAACTAAGGTACCCTGGAATTTAAATTTTACAAAAGATAACATCGCTCCCAAAGAAGAGTCGGAAGCAGTGAAAGAAAGTGAAAAGGGAAAGGTTTGGTGCTTTTTTTCTTCTTCTCTCTCCTTCCTTACATTGACAACTAAGAGACCTAAATAAGAAATTGGAAAAATCCACTTTGGCATCAATAGGCAATTAAGTTGAAAATATAACTAAATGCCAAAGGGACAATAAATATTTCTGGACATTAAAAACTTTTTCTTCTATAAGCAGGAAGGGAGAGAAAAAGAATAAGGGCAGGATCTAGAAGAGGGAGGAGACTGCCTGGACTTCAAAAGAATCTAAAGTAAAATTTCAATAAGACTTCTAAAAGATATATTTTAACTGAAACTGCAACTAAATAGTAACCCCAGGAAGAGAAAGTGAAAAAAAGAGAAAGTGTAAAAAGAAACAGATTGTGTGTATTTGGATTGCTTGGTGACTGTTGGATTTTTGGTTATTATATTTGAATAACTAAAATCAATTGGGTGGTTGTTCAAATTTTTTACAATGGCATCACTTCTGGATGAATTGAAAATGGAACTTAAAAAATATAAAGAAGATGCACAAGAAGGGAAGGGCTCTTTTGGCTTCATCTTTCAATTCTTAGAAATGGAGATCTGGAACTATGAGAAACAACAAGAAAAGACTGCAAAACAAGAAGACTGGGACAAAGAAGAAGCCATTTTTAATGAACAAGTAACTCTATGTGGGGAAGAAAAAGGAAAGGTGGGGGAGAAAGAGGATGGAGAATTTAAGACTTAAAAAAACAACCAAAGAAAAGAAAAATAATTTGAAAAATAATGCTGGAAAGTAACAGAAAAGGGGAATACAGAAGAGGGACATAGAGGTAGAGAGACAAGGGGGTAAAAAGGGGAGAGAGGAGAAGAGAGGGAAGAAGGAAAGGAAAAGAAGTTATACAGGTCCGGAGCAAGATGTAAAAAAACAGGACCTATTTAGAGATAATGGGTGAAAATCTAACAGAAAAAAGGATTCTATAAAGGTACATAAGATTGTATTGTTATATTTGTAGTAGAAATAACTTTAGAAAATTGGAAACAACATATGATTAAAAAGAGGGAAAAATAGTGTAATTTAGTGAAATGTTTGTGAATAAAATAAATGAAATAAAATAAATGAGAAAACTGAATCAAGAAGGAACGGGAACATTTTAATTAGTCAATGTTTTATAAAATATAAGTGAAGGGGGGGGAATTAACTATGGAAAGTTTATAATTGTTCCCATAGAAATATGATATTTATTTGGAAAGTAACATGAAAAATGTTAAGATTTTAATGAATATTAATATTAATGATAGAATTGAATTGAAATGGATTGTTGTTTTAATTATATTATACATTTATAATTTCTTCGTTTTTTAAGTATACAGTGTGCAGTTTAAGAATGGACCAAGCAGAATCCGAATGGAAGTTATGTATTATATTGAGTGTTATAATTTTAGGGGAAAGATATAAAGGCGTCATACTCCAATCAGTAACTACAGGAGAAATTTTGTTTAATGAGAAAAGTTAATAGACAATTGAAACAGGACAGACAAAAAATATAAATATAATGATTTGAATTGAGATGAAATATATAAAATAAAATTGAGAAAACTAAAAGAGGGGAGAAGCTATGTAGAAAATGTAAAATAGTAATAAGATATGGAATAGAATATAAAAATGAGCATGAACCTGAATTTGCGTCTGTACAAAGAAATGTAACCCGGGATTACGTTGCTTTCAGAAAAGATGTTTTACTTGTATTTCTTTTCTTTTTGTGAAAACCCAAATAAAACTTTTTTTTTAAAAAAGGAAACTGATAATTAACTCAACCTGTCTTGTTCACCCCCAATAAATAAAAGCTATGAAAGAAAGAATTATTTCACTATTAGTTCCTGTGACACTCTCAACGGAAACAATAATTATCAGAAGCATTCTTTTAAAATCCTGGAGTGTTTGCCCATCTAGTTGCTAGGTTAATCATAGCAATTGGGCTAGCATATGTCACACACACATAGAAACACACGTTCTGTCTCTGCTCCCCCCAATCTCCGCTGGAAAAACATTGGGAAGCAGCACCCAAAATCCTCAGCTGTAGTAATGAAGCAAATAATAAAGTTAGCAATTAAGAACGAGTGAATAAAAGATGGCAACAAGTGAAAAAGGGCACCAGAAGATAGCTTTGGGTGTGGTGGTTGATATAATTAGGAATCCATAGTTTATTTAAATAGTAGCTTTTAGTTCTTGTGATCGCAAGGATATAATTAGCGGTAGACAAGTGGCGCCTTGGGAAATCTCAGAAGCTGGAGAGTTTCATATAAATAAAAATCCCAAGGGATGGGAGAAGCATGAGCACACTTTTATTCAGATAATTAATAGAGAATCCAAATCAATCCAGATCTTACGTGTGGCCATAAACCAAAACTCAATATAAAATATGAAACAACCAAACAGACAATAAAACCAAAAGATTAAAAGGTAAAATAATATGGAAACAATCCATCAGATCTTAATTATACCCAAAGCTTATTGAACTCCCTTTGTCTTGGCCCAGAACGATGTCTTGGCACATTGTTCTGAATACTGTACATGCCATCATCAAAATCCCCAGGAATAATTTCTAATTAGTTTGATAAGAGGCATCCTTAACTGCAGATGTCCATCTCCCTATCCACTCCCCTACCTCCATCCCTCTTACGGTATGTATGCCTTTGATCTATTGTGGGGGGAAATGCCCACTTGAAATAAGGCACTAAATCATTTGAAGGTAGATGAAATAAAGTCTCTTTTACTGTCACATGTACAACGATCGCTGGGCTCCTGGCCACAGCAACGCCAAAGAGCCTCACATTAACCAAGGATATGAGTTATACATTCCAAGAATTATTACACAGGATTGGTTTAAAAGGCAATGTAAATCATACTGTGACCTTCACAGCCAAGAATGTAACTGTGATGGCATGGGATAATGACCTTGGGGGGACAGGAAGAAGAGCCACAGTCTAGACAACTGTCATGCAAAAGGTTTCTTGGCCACAGAAAGAATGAGAGTAGAGAAAGCATCTCAGAAGGAAGCCTCCCTAGTTTTCTGGAAAGGACAAGTAAAATTGGGGAGAAATACTTTCAGACATGCAAGATATGCTACTGTAACTTCACAGTAAAAGTAGTGTTAGCACAAATAGTTTTGTGGTTCTTTTCTGCATTACCCACAAAGGTCTAATAGTCACATCTGATAATATTATGGCACACCCTTACTATGGTCTGATCATGCCTTTAAATTCCATATTACTAAAAGGACTCCAAATCTGTCCCTTTCTACTGATGCTAGATCTTCTAATGTCCTTGTAATGGACATTAGGCAGTCTTCTTTATCACCGGAGGGGGGGGAAGCAACAATCTGGTTTTTGTTATCTGTTTTTTTCTTTCCAAAGCCAGGTTGTCACAGTTCATCTGCTCTGCCTAATATACATTTCACAATCATAAAGAAAAACGTGTATTACAGTTAGTCCTCAACTTATGACCGCCACTGAGTCCAAAATTTGAGAGGAACTTCTTAAGTGAGCTTTGTCCCCTGTTATGACCCTTTCTTGCCACATTTGCTAAGTGAATCACTGCAGTTGTTCAATTAGTAACACAGCTGTTAAGTCAATCTGGTTTGCCCCTTGATTTTGCTTGTCAGAAGGTCGCAAAAGGGGATCACATGACTCTGGGGCACATCATAAATATGAGGCAGATGTCAAGCAGCCAAGTGTAAATCATGTGACCATGGGGATGCTGCAATTGTCATCAACTATGAAAAATGGTCATAAGTCACCTTTTTCAGTGCCTTCGAACTGTCATGAAGCAAACTCTTGTAAGTCAAGGACTACCTATATTTGTTCCCTCAAAGATATTACCTCTCCTTCTGAGATAGCAACTCTCAAAATAAAGGCCAATCCCATATGCTCAGGGAACATATCCAAGTGGGCTGCGAAGACTGAACTAAATGAAAAGTTCCTCTGTTTCCAAAGAAGTGAGAACTCCTTTCACTTCCTCCCTCCCTACAATAATACTCAACTGCCACCCATTCACACACCCACACAGACACCCACATACAATTTTCTCTCTGTATGCTTCGTTGTTATCTTTGTCGATTAAGCTCTAGGGGAGACTGGTTATTCTGCTGACATGATTGGATAAATGATTCCAATTTCAGAGAATCTGCCATCAGAGGGGCATTTCCTCTCTGATTTTTTTTTTCCAAGATGGCCTTCTGCTTTAAAATACCATTTCATTTTAAAAGAAAAAGTGAGGTACAAAGAAATACAAGAAACCAATTACTGTGTTTTGAGAATGTTATTCTTATTTACATATTCAGCCAGATTTCTTTCTTTCTAGTGGAAAGCTGCCAGGCTCCAATTTTAATTGTAAACCTGTCTGCTTTTGTTAACTCAAAGCTGGGAAGAGGTGTGATTATTGAGAATAAACTACATGGTACATTAAAGATGTTGGTTGGCAGCTGTTCTTACTATTTTACTTTCTATTACTAGGGGAAGTGAATGTTGGCCTGGCTAGGATGAGGACTAATATAAGCTGGGGAAAGAGTACCATCCTTTTACTCAACCCATCTGCAAAATGCATGCTCTCAGAAACATTAAATAATTACTTATTAATCGCAACATACACTAGGGAGGAGGGATACCTTTAGTGAAACAAATTGCCTGGAGGCAATCAAGCAGAAAGTGATATTAATCTACAATGGGCTCTTTGTGCTTAAAGGTAAAGTTTCCTTCCAATCAAGGTTGGCTTGAGAGCCAGTTTGGTATGTAGTGCTTAAGGCACTTCTGGCTTAGAAAGCAGAAGGACAGTGAATTCTCGCCCGCCCTTGTGCATGAAAGCTAGCTGGGTGATCTTGACCCAGTCACTTAACCCAGCAGGCATGTTACATATAGACCCGTGGCTTATAAAGGTGGCTTATAAATCTAACAATAAAGTAAATAAACTCAGGTGAGTACATGTTGTATCGATATAGTTTTCTATAAGTGGTTTTCTACTGCTTTCATCTTGCCTGCACAGGAATTTGCTAGTATCTCCCATCCAAGCATCAACCAGAATTGAGCCTGAACTCTCTGGAAAAGTACAATCAGGAGCAGTGGTGGGATTCAAAAAAAAAAATACTACTGGTTTTCTGGGTGTGGTTTGGTGGGCGTGGCAGGGGAAGGATACTGCAAAATCCCCATTCCCCTCCCATCCCATTAACTTGCTTTCCAGCTCCGTTCTCCTATGCAGGGCAACCAAAGAAGACCCAGCCAATCAGCTGGGACTCAGGAGGCAGAGAATAGATGGGGGAGGGGCCAGTCAGAGATGGTATTTGCCGCTATTGATTCTCCAGAACTGGTCAGTAACCTGCTGAACCTCTGGTCAGGAGGCATTCAGCGCTGGAAATGAGGAGTAGGACTCCACACAGAGGAGAAAAACTTCACCCTGATTTAATGATCAATCAGAAATTTTCCAGACTTATCTGGATCCAACTTTGCTGTGTTACACTTCATCCAAACCTCCAACAAGATCTAGGAGTAGGGACATAATCTTGCTACCAATCATCCACCAAGATGACCAACATTGTCTCTATGTCGGGTTCTTACAGTAGGTTCTTCTTGTTATAAATTCATTATGCTTGTATTAATAATCAATTACCATAATAGGTTCCGTATTCCGACATGATCTACAAAGCTCTTCCTACAAAGGAAAGTTTTTTGTCGTATTTTTTTCTTATTTCTATTCTCTGTCAATTAATAGATCTACCTTCTTTGAAATCTGCTATTCATTTAGCATTTCTCTCTCCATTTATGGCTCCATTCTTCTTTGCAAGGTTTTAAGCAAAACTTAAGGAAAGAAAATTTAGTGCAATGGTTGGGTAATTTGTTTAGTCTCTTGTTTCTTCATTATGAATATATGCATTTTTTTCAACCTCAATCTTTTTATTTTGTTTCATATTTGTTTGGCACACAGCTCTAAACACTTTAACAGCTTCTTCCTGAAGATTTAAATAATAAATATGTCATCTGTACTGGATTCTTTCCAATTTGACAGCTAGCCTATTGCCTGTCATATCTCATGTCTAGTGGAGTAGAGTTTTGAATATACTGTCTCCCTACAAATGTTTTTATCTTTCTATAATTCCATTAGTCAAAGTTTCAGTTCATTCTTCCCATCTTCCCTTAAGCTCATTTGGCTCTGTCAAAACTCTTCTGTTGCACATTTTTTCAAATGGTTTCTCTAACTTTCTTTTAAAAATCACTCATTTACCTTTTCTTTCTTATTCCTTTATTTGCTGATATTATGACTTAAATATTTTTCCCTCTCCTTTTTTAGCACTAGAAATTTCTGTGTTTATATCTCCTATTTGCCCAAGACTTCCATTTTTCATCTTTTCCAGGCTATCACAATAGCTTGTTCTGAAAACAACTTGATTGCAATTAAATATGAGTCAGTGGTGTGATATGGCTACCAACAAGCAATTTTATACTTTCTCAAGAGAAATCTAATTTCTAAATCACAGATTTAATTTTATTTGTGCCTTTAGGTGTATTTCAAATTTACTGCCTGCCTAGACCAATCACTGCTGTTTCTTGGCAAGATTTTGTAAGTATTTTGTCATTGTCTTCTTCTTAGGGCTGAGAGAAAGTAACTGGCCTAAGGACACCAAACTGGCTTTGTGCCTGGAGGCCGTAGGGGGTTGGGGATTAGAACATGTGGTTTCCTGGTTTGTAGCCTGATACTTTATCCACTACACCAAATGGCACCTCACAGAAGTAATAATTCAATGTTAATCTGAGTTAGTCAGATCCCCTTTGAATATTTGCCCAGGTGGTACATTTTCAAATGGTTCAGATCAGCTGAAAGAAGTCCAGCAAGGATCAGTAAGGATTGCTAGTAAACTAGAAATCAAGGGCCGGGTGGAAAGATTGAGACCTGGGTAAAACAATAGGAACAATGGAGGGAATTGGCTGGAGCACTACACAGAGAATTCCATCCTAACAGTTATTTTACCTATTATTAGAATCATAATGCACATTTTATGCAAGAGCTCAAGGCAATACAGATTCTCCTTCTGTGAAAGTGTGGGTTGCAATGAATATTTTAAATAATTGAATGTGTACATATTTTTTCATTATAGCACCAAAATTAGATAATTAAAATACAATGCCAGGAATTGTTTCAGAGCTTCAGGTTCCCCTATATGCTCTCCATCAGGCTATTGAGTTCAGTGGATTTGTAAAAATGCAGAACAAAATAAGATGAAAAGAAAATGGCGGAGGTGGTGGACTGAATTACTTGGAATCATTAAAAGGCTGTAAGAGGCGAGACACAGGGCATGTTTAGCCTTGAGATATGATGATTGACAGAATGAAGAGAATACAACTTTAGTCTTCAAAGACCTGAAAGGGTGACCTATCGAAGACACACAAAATGTCTACTCTATCATTCCAAGCTGCAAAGCATGGAATGATGGGTTTAAGTTACATGGAGACAGAGCCTAATTGAATATTAGATTTATCTTCCAAATACTAAGAACAATGTGACAGTGGAACCAATTATATAGAAAAGAGGTGACTCCCCTTCATTAAATCTGTTCAAACAGGGACTGGAGAGCTACTTGAGGGTAATGGCTTAATTTGAAGCTACAGGTTGGACTTGATGGCCTGCATGACTCTTTCCAGCTTTATAATTCTATCATTCTGGTTATGCCTCTAAGGCATCCATTTTGTGACTGGACCACCCTCAGCAGTCATTTTGCAAGAGTAGCCCAGCCTGTCTTTTATATTCCAAATATGTGGCTAAGAGTCCTGAAGGTTAACCATTATCCTATTTTCTTTTTCTTTTCTTCTTTTCTGCACCATGATAAATAGAAAGTTGTCATATACTAGAGGAAGTCAGCAGGAGTGAGCTTATACAAAAAGTCTATTCATGGAACCATGTGGCTTCAGCGGTACCTTTCATGGAAAGGTAAATATACTGGTGTTTGATTTTCTGGCACAAGTAGAAAGTGTAAAGAGGCTTAGAAATCCACCAACTTTGGGCCATTGCTAACTGCTATCCAGACAGAACACCTGGCCGCAACATTGCCAAGATGAATCAAAATTCCATCTGAGTTGCATAGCATCTTCTGCTTCTTAAGCTACTGAAATCTCCACTGGTGAAGCAGACTCTTCTTTGCCAGCTCTAGACAATTGTTTGAAAGGGTCCCAATTCTTCTATACAAGAAAAAGACACAGAAAGCTTGTAGGTTGTTCAGTGAAAACAAATCAGCACTTTCTGTTTGGCCCATCACTGATAACAGTTTTCCGAATGCAGAAACAGATGATGTCCTCCTCCTTCCCCTCTCCCCTCATCTTCCATCTTAATTCAGAATTTCTGGTTTTTGAGCTGAGATGCAACTCAACTCTGATTGTCCATAGTACTTGGCAGCCCCTTTCCTCCAGTAACTGGTTTTTGCCTTGTGTACCATCTCTGTGGATCAACAGTTACTCATGTGATTACTAATCTGAAGGTTGACCCACCAATGGCTCATTAAGTCAATGAACTATCCTCAGTCATAGAAGTTCAAGCTCCATTCAACTTTTTCAAGTTACAGTAGGGAATTCTTGTTTCTGCTCCAGTTTGATGAAGCATGTTAACTTTCTCTTTCTACATACCCGCCCACAATATTGCAGAACTTTTCTTCCTTTCCTTTATTTTCCTTTAAGTTGCATTGTACGAATATCACTGCTTTATTTTTATCCATTTTTTTTTTCAGCCACACAGTTCCCGTTGTCCCTCCAGAAGAATGCAGGAAGAGAAGAACCACTTGTTTCTCCTTGCCTTGATTATTGTGGCTTGACAACAACTATAATACCATAAGGATATCCATAACAAAAACTTAAGCAAATTTAAGCAAAATGACTTACAACATATCATGCAGCAAGACAAATATAAATATTTACAGCATGGATTTTAAAACAGTTTAAATGTTTATGAACACTGCAAATCAGTCCAGATACAGAGAAAGGGGACATTAGCAGACCAAATGCCTATAGCACTAAAATGAAATGCAACTATATGAGACTGCTGCAGGATCCCATCTTGGTCTGTCCCAGGGACCAGAGGTTTAATCTTCCAAGCTTTAGGACATGTCCTGGAGCCCATCCCATTTTGGTGAGAGAGAAGTTCCCTGAGACTGGGCTCCAGCACAAGTCCAAAAAATCAGAAGACAATAACTCTGGTCCCAGTGACCAACCTAGATTGGATCTTGCCCACAGCAGTGTTTCCAAAGTTGCCAAAGTTGAGAAACACTTCCCTATAACATACTTTTTCCAAACAGCTCTTTTTTTCTCCCCCTCCCCCTCTTTTTAAAAATTTTCATAAATAACAATAACAATAAATGCAATGCAGCACCAAGCAGTGGAGATTCTAGTTAGTACCAAGCTCAATGACCTAAACTATTTTGCATATTACAAAATAATTCAATGTACATTGCAACTTCTTATCAACATTATAGTCATCATCTACACAATTTAATAATTCAATGTTTTTGGCAACTTCTCATGAAGGTTGTATTTAGCTATATAATTTAAATAGCTCTCTGTCCATTTATGTTTTGGGAATTATATTTGATATAAATTTTCTATTTTGAAAGGTTTAATTTACCTTAATCATTACAGTGTTAATAGCTTCCAGTTTCTTGTACTTAGCGATTTTTTGTATTCTATAATGTAATAAAATATTTTTAAAATTAATACCATCAAGAACTGGGGAGGGGTGGGGGGAGAGTCAGCATCCTTGTGGCACAGGCACTAGTAAGGAGGTAACAGTCCCTAAAAGGAAAGGCGCAGGCACTAGTTGAGTGTATCGGATTCATCCAGGGAAGTTTGCCTTCCTGCTTTCTGGATGGAAAAAGTCAGAAATAGAGAAAAGACCAATCAATTCTTGTGGGGCCATAGTTCTGACCAATGGTGGGATTCAATTTTTTTTACTACTGGTTCTGTGGGCGTGGCTTTATGGGCGTGGCAGGGGAAGGACACTGTAAAATCTCCAGTCAGAGGTGGCATTTGCTGGTTCTCCAAACTACTCAAAATTTCTGCTACCGGTTCTCCAGAACTGGTCAGAACCTGCTGAATACCCACCTCTGGTTCTGACTGAGCACCATCCCAGCCTTGTTGCCAACTGAGTGCAGTTCAGACTGGAATGTCTGAAGTTGGCCTCACAATAGCCAGTAACAGCACGGGAGACAATCAACTTAGTCCACATGGCTGAAGGTAAGCTGTAAGCTCTGGCTGGTTAGAAAGCTAAATATGAAAATTACAAACATTGTTCTATTTCTCTTATCAAAACCTATGAATAAAAAAAAACATAGAAAGAAAGAAATCAAGGAACAGATCTTTATTGTACAAATTAATTATTGCTGGTGATATACATGGATGTGTGTGTATACATACACATCATATATCACATATCACGTATCACATATCACATATCATATCAAGAGTCAAGTTGGTGCACTGGTTAAGCTAGCAGGCTAGACACTAGGAGACTGTGAGTTCTAGTCCCACTTTAGGCACAAAGCCAGCTAGGTGACCTCAGTCATTGTCTCTCCGCTCTAGGAAGTTGGCAATTGCAAGCCACTTCTGAAATCTTGCCAAGAAAACTGCAGGGATTTGTTCAGGCAGGAGTCAACATTGACTTGAAGGTTCAAATATAATAATAAACAATTTATTTTGCAAATAATATAATATAAATAGCAAGAAGAATAAAACACCCCATAAACCTAGTGATATCACATGCTGTGATATGATATGAATAACACCCACCCATACCTATGAAATGTTTTTAACACTATTTGTATTAAAATGAAAAGGTTCATCTTATGTGTGCTTAAAAGCACAGAATATTGTAGGCAAAATGGAGAGTGAGGACACCACCTCTCTGAACATTCTCGTGAAAAATAAAAGGTGGTGTAGTTTATAATACTTGGCCAGTTGACTATATCTGGGATGGATATTGGCATCATTTTCCACATCAATCATGTCTGACCCTCAGATCCTCTATGTATCAGCATTCTTCATGACCCTTTGTTTTTCACCAGCTCCTTCAGATCCGCCATGTTCATGGTCCAGCCAGTGGCTACTAGAGTGGCCCCTTCTACTTTTTCCACAGATCATTCCCAGCATGATTGGCTTTTTGAGTGAGTCAGCTCTCATGACATAACCAAAGTATGGCAGCCTCTATGTGATCTTGGCTTCAAGTGACATTTCTGCTGAGGTTTGGTCTAGGACTTCTTTGTTATTTTTGCAGTCCGTGGGACATGTAATAGTCTCCTTCAACACCACAGTTCACAGGAAACCACCCTTCTCCTATCTACCCTCACAGAATGTCTCCAGTACTGTTCAACTGCAGTCTGAAGAACCATAATTGTAGATGTGCCATAACTGAACTGCAAAAAAAACCAAACCCCGATGATCCCTAGATGACACCAAAATCAGAATTTTTTGTATCCCTTTGCTGTTTTCTTAGTGGACCTCTGAATTTTCTTCAACTTAAATATGACTACGAAGTGATGCATGATGGCATGCATCTAATAGGTATATAGGTATTTAACATATTTGTGTATTCTCATACAAAATAAAAGCATTACAACCTCCAAGAAGAGAGCAAAAATCAAAGATGACATCCTCAAATCATGGAAAGACTCCTTGGAAAAGCTCAGTATTTAAAGGATCCTGTTCAATGTTTATTTTACCTTTTGCTTACAAAATTTCAATCTTTGGAAACATCTCTTCAGACCTTATGTGATGTTTCCTTGGCATCCGATTACCTAGATCTGGAGTCCTATATTCTATTTCATTTAGAGGTTGATATTTTAGGGTCTCAGAAAGGTCCTAAACCTAACCAAGCATGACGGGCAAATATCCCAAAAGTTTGTCTCTTGTCCAAAGACCAGAAAACATGCCAGAAGAATTTTTCCATGCCATGCAGTGGCAAATGGAACAGGATCTTTGGCAATGCAGAAAATGCAGCTGGGCATATTTCGCTCTCAGAAATTGAAACGATGACTTTATCTGCAAGCATAGGGCTTTGCTGACAATGAACCAGCCTTCTTCTCTGTGTGAGCTCTCTCCCTTTTTCTCTTTCTTCCCCAACCTTAGGGACATAAGGAAGAGAAATAGCTCTATTCACATTATGAAGCACTAAATGGAAACAAGTTGGATGCTTCATTTTCTCACTTTTATCCTCCCATTCTTGAGGAGTCAGGATGAGAATGGGGAGATAATCCTCCTTAATCCCATTATCTGCTCACAAGCAAGAGGAGAAGCTGAAATGATACCAAAGTCTCTGTATTTTTGGTTCTACATTTTATTTAAAGGTGTCTGTCATCTTGCTGGAAATCTAGATTTTGTTCATTGAATATTGGGGAGCGGGGGAGAGAGAGAGAGAGAGAGAGAGAGAGAGAGAGAAAGAATGCAATTTTGTAGTCATCCTTCCCAACACCATGAAGTGTTGTTTTGCTATTTTATTGTCACTTGTTTCAGAAAAGAGAAAAATAATAGAGAAAGCTTTTCCTGCAGTGCTGGGAATGAAGACTACTACATTCCTTTCTTTGAGAATGCCCCATTCCCCCAAACAGCATTCAATTCTTAGAAATGTATTTATTTATTTGATTTATGTGGTCACCCATCTCACATATGTGACTCTGGGCAGCTCACAACCACTAAAAAGCATATCAAAACAATAAATAAAATACAAATGAAAATAACAAACATGCAAAACCTTTATTACATAACTGTATTAAAGCCATAAAACATAAACAGCCACAGAGTATAATCCATTGCTTATTTGTTTGTTTGTTTGTTTGTTTGTTCAGAGGATTTATATTATCTCCTATCTCACACATCACTATGGGCATCTTACAATATTAAAAACAATAAAAACAGATAGAATAATATGAAACCCATAGCAGCTGAAAAAAAAATCTGAAAGCCACACTTCAACATTCCACATAGTCAGGCAACAGCCTTAGAGACCCAGGTTTGGGCATACAGCCATGTCATCAGGGCCACATGAAAATTGAACAAGGGTGGGGCTAATTTGATCTCTGAAGGGATGGCACAACAACAACAACGGCTCTCCTGCTTTCAGCCTAGTGGAAGATAGGAAGCATAGGTCAGCATGATAGGAAGCATGATCAGTGAACTAACACTACTTTATTATAAGGTTACATTAAAGGAATCTTGCAAATCTGAAATGCACAACATATGAACTAGGAAGGGTTCCTTGTTCAGTAGTGGGATTCAATTTTTTTTACTACCGGTTCTATGGGCGTGGCTTGGTGGCTGTGGCAGGGGAAGGATACTGTATAATCTCCAGTCAGAGGTGGGATTTGCCAATTCTCTGAACTACTCAAAATTTCCAATACCGGTTCTCCACCTCTGCTTCTGATATATTTCCCATATTCCCATTCCCTTTTTGCAGGCTAAACTGCCTCTTGTCTAATTGTTTCCCTGGCTGTGGCTCTTCCCTCTGTCTTCCAAGATCTTTCCCCGCTACCATTATACTTACTGTGCTCTGTTAAGTGAACCTCCTTAACTAAAGAGCTGCAAAGCATGCCTCTACCATCAGAACAGATTGGACAACTGGAGAGATACGGTCCAGTTTTATAATCCAACCCTTGAATGAACAGGTTCTGCACCACTGCCAGATCCACTGTGGCAAAGTCACATCTTCAGAGCCTTACAAAAGGCTAATAGGATAAGGTTTCAATGGGTTGGTGTCATAAAGGAAGGTGCCTGTCAAGTGACACGCCTTAGTAGACAGAAACCATAACATGACTCTAATAGAACTGGGGAGAAGTGATCTCTTAAACAATCTGTCCTACTGCATATATGATTTTATTTGTCAACTAACTCAATACCTGTGCTTCGCTATGAAACTATGTGGTTGGGCTTAGTTTTTAGGGAGGAAACCAGCATCGATCAGTATTCTTCTGGCTAGCATCGTGTCAGTATGTGAGAGATTTGAGGGCTGTTTGGAAACTGAAGCAGTATTTGCTGTGTGAGCAAGAAGGAGACAGCAAGGAGCCTGGGCATGGCTTAGCTCAACTGTTTTGTACTAAAGCTGCTTGGTTCTGTGAAACTAAAACTGAAATTCCTCTTGTCTGCTTGTGTTTGGCATTTGGAACAGATTTCTTTTCAGGTGGGGAGGGGGAGTAGAACTCCTTAGCATCAGAGCATGTTAATAAGAATATATGAAATACTAATGCTCTGATGGTTATTTCAAAAAATCCTTTCCTAGTGAGCACCTAGAAGCCAAGAGGAATATACGTGCCAAATTTCAAGTTTGCAGGCTTTACGGTTCTGGAGATTTTGTGATGATGCATGAGTGGTATTTCACTTTTATATATATATATACATATAGACAATTTCTTTAACAGTTTGTTCCAGTTAACAGCCTTGGCTTTTTAGGTGTTTATTTACAAAGTAAGCCTTTGTGTGCTTTAGTAAGAGGTAGAGATCATGTGACATGAACATAAAAATGAACTTGTTTTCAATGTGAGGGCTCACATAACATATCACCAGGGTAGACCTTGGGGCCTTTTAGATATTGATGGATTATACACTCAACAGTTTTAATCAGCATGGCCAGAAATGTTAGCTATTCAGATCTGCACATCAGCAGCAGCTGAAGAATCAGAGGTTTACATTCCCAGTGTTTATGAGCTGCTGTTGTTTCTATTACACTTTGCCATTAATAATGTGACAGTCAGGTAGATAAGGCAACAAATAGGTCAGTTGTTTCCAAGTTAACATCAGACGTCAGCAATGGTGAGAAATATCATAATCAATGCTGTCTAGCCATGATATCCATCCATTGTTAAAAGATGAGTGGGTAGAGTAGAGGTGGAACTGACAAGATCTAAGGACCTCTAGACATAATGATTAAGCTCTGTCTTTCTTCCCATCTTGCTGTGTCTTCCATGCTCTCTCTTTCCATTCTTTCCCCCTGTCCATTACTTACTTCTTCGTTACCTTTTAAAACTGTTTGAAGCCAACGCAGGACATAGCCATGGTTATACTTGGCAATTCCCTCCAAGGATGCAAGAGAGAATACAGATCTCTATTTCTTTTCTCTCTCTTAAATATGACCATGTGCTGTTCAACAAACTAGATATCCTGCATGAGATTGTCCCATAAATGAAGCACAGGCTGTATTAGGTCACTGGAATATACATTATTTGTATCTGGCTCTATTATTTTTATAAATAAATCAAGGCTGAAAACCTATCTAATATGTTAAGTTTGGAGAATGGGCGAGAAAGAATGGAGACCAGCCTCTGGAACAGTGAACTTCAACTCTTTATTTACATGGTGACTGCTCAAAAAGCAAGGGCAGCTAAGGCCCTCTTTATATAGGCAACCCAATAACTATTTAACCAATAATAACCCAGGAGCGCTAGCTCCATTAACCAATACGAAGGCTCCGTTAATGGCCAATCAGATTCCCCTGAACAGGCCAATCCGATCCTGCCATTTAACAGCCAATCAGAAGTGCAGGGCCAGAACCCTGCACTTGACTCCAAGCTCAAAATAACTTTATTAAACCTTATGCATTCACAACATAATACTCCTTCCTCCTACTATTTGCCCCACAGCTCTGTGAGGTGGGTTGGGCTGAGAGGGAATGACTGGCCCAAAGTCACCCAACCTGCTTTCATGCTTAAATCAGGACTACAACTCCCAGTCTCCTGGTTTCTAGATCAGTACCTTAGTCACTACACCAACTAATATTTATTAAAGAGTTTTAAAAAGGAAAATAAAACCAAACTAATATAAGAGGTCAAAGGAAAAGCTACAAGTGCAAGAAAGGGGGGAGGGAAGAAAAGAAAAATAAGAAAGATTTTTTCTGCAGCATTTATAAATATAAATGTGTCTATTTACTTTATAATTATAATAAAACTTCTTTGTATTATCTATCCTATTTAATCACCAAAACATAAATCACAAGTATATTTTTTTCTGTTTCATTCAAAAAGCCTATAAACAGTCAGATACTGTCTTTTCTCTCATCAAAGAAATCAATTTAGCCATCTCAGAAAGTTCCATCATATTCCCCAGCCATTCTTCCATGGTGGGTAGTATCGAATCTTTCCATATTTGTGCATACAACAATCTTGCTGCTGTTATCGTGTACAAAAACAAAGTTCCATGACTTTTTCCCAACTGTTTTGTCTATCAATCCCCAAAGAAAATTTTTTGGTTTCAATGGCATATTAATTTTAAAATCCTCTAAATTAGTATTTATATTTGTATCCAAAATATATTTGGCTTTTTTACTGGTCCACCAAGGAAGGAATAAAATGTCCGGTTTATTTTCTCTTCGATATTGTCATAGTCCATTTTGTGTAGTGTTTTCTTGACGAATTGTACCATGCGCTCGGCCCTTCCGTTGGCCGCAGGATGCGTTGGCGGTCAGCGCATGGCGGATACCGCGGTCCGCCAGGTACTGTTCAAAGGACAACACGGTAAATTGGGGTCCGTTATCAGATACCAGAACGTCTGGTAATCCATGTGTTGTAAATAGTCTGTCTAGTTTCTTGATGACCGCTTCGGTTGTTGGATTCCTCATTTCATAGATTTCGAGCCAGTTCGAGTAGGCATGTACTATTAACAAGAATGTGTGGCCTTTGGTAGGTCCCACAAAGTCCAATGAATACGGGACCAGGGTCCCCGTGGTGTTTCCCATTTGGTTGGGGTCGCTTTCGGTGGGGCGTTGCTTACTTCCTGGCATTTGTGACAAGCTTTGACCCACGTCTCAATTTGCTTGTCGATGCCTGGCCACCATGCATAGCTACGTGCGAAGGCTTTCATGCACACAATGCCGGGGTGGCCATCATGCAAGGTTCTTAGTACCGCTCATTGTAGCCGCTCTGGGACAACAACTCTATCTCCCCAGATAATGCAGCCCTTCTGTGAAAACAATTCCATTTGTCGACTCTTGAATGGGGCGTAGTCATCAGGTATCTGGTCCAATGGCCATCCGCGCTCAACCCAACTGAGAACTCGTGCTAAGGTGGGGTTGTATTTCGTTTCCATCGCGATATCTCAGGCTGTTAATGGCGGTGTTCGAAGTGTCTCGATCTGCAACGTTGTCACTGTAGGCGCGGGGTCATCAATGGTCTCTGGAAGCAGTGCTCGGCTCAATGCGTCGGCGTGGGGAATGGCCTTCCCTGGGCAGTGTTGCAGCTGATAATTATAGGCAGCCAAGAATTCTGACCAGTGAGTCATTCTGGGAGATAATATATAGGGGGTTGGCTTATCTCCCACTATTATTACCAGCAAAGGTTTGTGGTCAGTCACTATAGTAAAGGCTCAGCCGTACACATACTCATGAAATCTCTTGACAGCAGACACAATGGCAAGGGCTTCTTTATCAATCTGACTGTAATTGTGTTCTGCTTTTGAAAGCGTTTTCGAGAAATAAGCAACAGGGGCTTCGCTACCATTTGGCAAAACGTGGCTCAAAATGGCGCCTACTCCGAAAGGCGATGTATCACACGTGATCGTTAACGGCAAAGTCTCATTGCACTGCATTAGTACAGCGTCAGAAGTCAATAATTTTTTTACATTTTGAAATGCCTGCTCTTCTCTGTGTCCCCATACCCAGATTGCTTTCTTGTCCAATAAACGATGTAGCAAAGCAACGGCTACGGTTGCTTTGTGCGGCAAGAAAACGTTATAAAAATTGATAAGGCCTAGAAACGCCTGGAGGTCGGCCTTATTTCAGGGTTTTGGGGCATTCTTGATTGCTCTCAATTTGCTATCGGTAGGGTGAATGCCATTACTGTCAATCAAATATCCTAAAAATTCGACACGATCAGTGCATAGTTTACACTTGTTTTTTTTAACCTTAAGCCCTGCATCTTTGAATCTCTGAAGAACCAACCTCAGGCATTCTCGTAAAATTTTCGGGGTAGGTGCAGCAATTAACACATCATCAAAGTATGGAACAACGCCTTTTATTCCTTGTAATAGTCTTTCCATCAAACTTTGAAAGATTCCCGGGGCTACGCTCACTCCGAATTGGAGTTGGGTACATTTAAAGGCACCTCGGTGTGTAACGATTGTCTGTGCTTCTGCAGTTTTTTTGTCTACCGGCAGTTGTTGGTATGCCTGAGCTAAGTCTAGTTTAGCGAAGACTTTTCTGCCCCCCAGGGAATGGAGGAGGTGCTGCACCACCGGTACCGGATATGCGTTTTGTTGAAGGGCGTGGTTCAGAGTGGCTCGGTAGTCCCCACAAATTCTTATCGAACCACCCGGCTTAATGGGTGTAACGATTGGGGTCTCCCAGGGAGAGTGATCGGTTGATTCTAACACACCCTGGGCTATCAATTTATCAAGCTGCTTGTCAATCTTTGGTTTAAGGGCAAATGGCACTCGATGAGGCTTAAGGCGAATGGGAGCTATCTTGGGATTGAGGTTAAATGATATCGGAGTCCCCTTGTACTCGCCTAATTTTTCTGCAAAGATGTCCTTGAATTCTTGGACGAGGTCCTCTTCCCAGTTACTGCTACCGATTGGGTGAATGCCTGCCACCTCAATTCCAAGCGGAGCAAACCATTGGAGGCCTAGCAGACTAGGCCGGTCCTTGTCAATCACAGTCAGGGGTAGGAATGCTGTACGGTTCTTGAACGATACCCGGACTCGACTGGATCCTATGACTGGAATCCGATTCCCTTGATAGTCTTTGAGTATGAGTCTTTGGAACCGGAGATCTTGTCACCGGATGGTGGGGATGAGTTGCTTGAGGGTCTTCCATGAAACCATCGAGAGAGACGATCCTGAGTTGACTTCCATCAGGCAGGGCTGGTTTTCGATAGCCACTTTCACTCGGATCTTCTTGGCATCCAAAGAGGAGGCATGACCAATCGTGATACTTTGGTGAGCCTCTTCTCGCTTCGTGAGGCGGTTTATGGTTTTGTTTCTGTAGGAGTGGTTGTTCCATTGGTGGTTCACTGGTTCTTGCCTTACAGGACGGCTTCCTGTCGGTTGGCGATAGTTAGCCCCCCTCGAGGGCTGGCTGGGTCCTATTTGACTTCTACAGACCCATCCGATATGGCCTCATTTCCTGCACACATGGCAGAGCGCGTCGAGGAATTTGCATTCTGATCGGGGGTGGCTAGCCCCACAACCAGCGCATTGATATTGAGATTTCTGGCATTGGTCCCCTTCAGACCTTAGTCGATGGACCTCTTCTTCGTCACTGTCTGACGACGAAGAGAGGTCCTCGTGATGGGCTGTTATAAGCTGCCCTTCTGACTGAGGTGAAATTTTGCAGGTCGGTTGGTGAACCGGGGCGCGGTTGCGGCACATTCGGGCAGCCGACTTCCTGGTTGCTTCTGCTGCAGTAGCCTCAGCGATAGCATCGGCAAGGCTGATGTCGCCTTTCGCCATCAACTTGCTTTGGATGTGTGGTACATCCAATCCCAGAACTATTCTGTCTCTTAAGGCTTCTTCGAGATCAGCAAACCCACATAGACCTCCCAGATTCCGGAGATCCGCTATGAAATCTGCAACACTTTCGCCCTTCTGTTGACTTCTTTGATAAAATTCATGCCTTCTGACAAGCGTTGGAATGATTGGTGCGTAGTGGGCTCTCAGTAGAGGTTCGAGGACGTCCCAGTCCATAGACTTCACTTCTGCCGGTTTCGTTCGTGCCTTGGCCATCTTGAATACGGTCGGCCCGCAATGCGTTAGGAATACTGCCCATTTCTTTCCAGTAGTGACATACTTCAAATTGTTGGTTTCCAAGAACAGTCTTCTTGTGCTGGGTTGAATGGAGCGGGTGGTATGATGCCGCCGGACATGGTTCCGCCGTTGTGCGTTCGGTCATGTGCTTGGTTATCGATCTTCATTGTTCAGTCAGCTCTGATGACTCCACATCCCACCCTCGTTGCCAGTGTTAAGTACTGAGCATGGGCGCGAAGAATGGAGACAAGCCGGTGAAATAGTGAACTTCAAAACTCTTTATTAACATGGTGTGACAGCTCAGCTCAATGGCTGAAACGGGCCTCCTTATATAGGCAACTTATTAACTATTCAACCAATGAAAACTTGGGAGCGCTAGCTCCGTTAACCAATGGGAGAGGCTGGTTAATGGCCAATCAGATTCACCTGAACGGACCAATCTGATGTCGCCATTAACGGCCAATCAGAAGTGCAGGGCCAGAACCCTGCACTTGACTTCAAGCTCTTGATAACTTTATTGACACATTTATTCATTCACAATAATATGTAGCTATATATCTGTATCTGTGTATTCCTTTTGTTCCATCTATATATCATTATCCACATTTTAGCCCACTTTCTCCTACTTCTTTCATTTGTTCTTCTGTTTTAAATGTTAATAAAAGTTTATACATTTTAGCAATTACATGTTCATTGTATGTACATAATTCCATTTCAAGCCAAATCTTACAATGTTTAAGACCATAAATTCTTCTGCCTGCTTTAGATCTTTCTAACAATTGTAAGTAAGAGAACTGCCATCAGTGCTTTTCTTGATTTTATGTCCCACTCCCCTTGACAAAATTCTAGTATCGCATTATAAGTTAAACATTTGTGTTTGTTTTTTATTTCTCATTTATAAAATGATTGTTGTGCTGAGATTCACAAAGGTATTTCGAGGTACAGCCTGGGTTCGTATCTATTCAATATTCTCAATATGACACATCTTACACAATGTTTTTAAAATCCTAATTAACCTCAACTCGATCGTGCTACCAATATCAATGCCATTCAAATCTCAGATCCTATCCTTCTAACTCCAAAAGCTTCTATTTCTCAGCAACACACATTTTTTCAACCAAACCAAACAGCTCCAAAATGTAATGCTAGCTGCAAAAGATTATTTCAAATCAAGTAACCCAATCCTCCCATTTTCTTCACATCTTGTAATACCTTACATTTAACTTGTGCTTTTTTTTTTTTTTTTTACTTTGCCACACAAATTTAGATGTATCCTCCTGCCACCGATTAAATGCTGCATCAGTGGCCAAAACAAGTATTGTCTGAAACACAAAAATTATTCTAGGCAAGACATTCATTTTCATCACAGAAATTCTCGCCAGCAATGACAGTTGTTATTCCTTCTGTCTTAACATATCTTCTTTAAAACTTCATTCTATTTTTAACAGTTATTTTAAAATAACATTCTATTAATATTTGCCATAGTGATTGCCAGGTATTTTGTCTTCTTCGCATCTTAAACTTATTTTAGTCATCAATTCTGTTTGAGTTCTTTTTTTTACATTTTTTTTCTTAGCATCTTCAGCTTCCGTTTATTATTCTTGAAACCTGTTCATGCACCAAATCCTTTTAATTTGCCCATTAATATTTCAATTCCCTTTAAAGGATCTTCCAGAACCAAACACCATGTCATCTGCAAAAACCCATGACTTACAGGGTTCTTCTTTAATCTATTACCACAATTCTTTTATCTTGTCTCTATTCAGGGTTTCAAGAATCAAAATAAACAAGAGAGGAGACAGCGGGCCTCCTGGTTTCGTTCTTTTTGTATCTCACAGGGTTTTGTTACATCCCCATTAACAATTATTTTTATTTTCTGTGAAGCATAGATCAATCTTACTCATTTTATGGCCACTGGATACACTCAATGATGGCAGGAGAATCCTATGTTAGTGCCAAGAGAGAACAATTCAGACATAAAACACAAACAAAAATAATATTTGGAAAGGTTTTGGCCTTCACAGAAGAGAGATGCTCCAGCATTCTTAGTAAAAAAAAAAGTGAAAATATGAAAGATAAGCATATTCCTTTTGGTAGGTTTATATATCTTACATTCCCCCTTTCCCACCAGAGTCTAGCATGTCAGATGAGGGTAAGTCAACATTTCTCTATCCACTGCTCTCCAAATAGTGATAGTTCTCAACGTACACCCACAATTTCTATAGCTAAGTGAGACAGTGCTTAAGTGACTTTCTGACCCATTTTACAACCTTTCTTGCCACAGTTGTTAAATGAACCACTGCAATTCTTAAGTTAAGTGAATCTGGCTTATTCATTGACTTTGGTTGTCAGTAGGAGGCAAAAGGGGATCACATGACTCTGGGACACTGCAACCATCATATATACAGTACATGTCAGTTGCCAGGCAACTGAATTTTGATCATGTGACCATGGGGATGCTGCAATGGTTGTTAGTGTGAAAAACGGTCATAAGTCCCTTTTTCCACTGCCATTGCAACTGTAAACTTAAACTGTAAACTGTTGGAAGTCAAGGACTACCTGTATGTTGGACTACTCCAAGGCTGCAGAGGTAGACCATCTTAAAGGATCCTGCTTGGAGAAGGCTGGCTTTAGTCTTTGCACAATGGGCCTTTTAGGCAACGAGGAAGGGATAGTCCAGGTAGACTGTGCCCAGCAGTAAGAGATCAGTTGCTGTCTCTACTACAAACATGCCATATCTTCTCTGATCTTGCCTGTCTCTGCTGAATCTGGTCCTCATTTTTCCTAGTCAGTCATCAATGCTGAGGATACTTCTGAGAGTTGATTGGGAGAGTAGTGATCTAAGCCCCAATTCATCCTACCTGAGTGGCCACATAGATGGACTTTCTCTGTGATGACCCAGGGTGGGATACAAAATAAACACAGTCACGAAAACAGATGAAGCCCCTTTTATTCCTTCACTTTGCTTCAAAGCTCCAAATATCCTTGACTGGAGACAAAAAAACTCCCCCACAAGCAGTTATGAAAAGGAGGAAATGCTGTTTAAAATAAAATTGTCTATAAATTATAAAGTGTTAAGTCTGGAGCATGGGTGCGAATGATGGAGACGAGCCGGTAGAAACAATGAACTTCAAACTCTTTATTTACATCTTGTGACAGCTCAAACTGGAGGGCTGCTATGGCCTTCCTTATATAGGCAACTATTTAACTATTCAACCAATAGCAAACCTGGAGTGCTAGCTCCGTTAACCAATGGGAATGGCCTGTTAATGGCCAATCAGATGCTCCTGAATGGACCAATCCGATCCTGCCATTAACAGTCAATCAGAAGTGCAGGGCCAGAACCCTGCACTTGACTTCAAGTTCAAGATAACTTTATTTGGCATTATTCATTCACAACACCCCTTTCCCCCAGCTTCTGCCCACGGGGCGCGGTTACATAGTTCTTAAGGTAGGATGGCTGTTTTATTAGTCTTTTCGATTTTGGCAAAGTGCCTGGCGGTTGGCTGCACTTCTGCTGAGGTAGATCGTTGTTTAATGGTAGGGGTGCCTCTGGTTCCGAGTTCGTGTTCCCGTCGTCACCAATATCACTGGCCACTCCCTGAGGTGAACTCACTCTGGTCCCTGGTTCCTTTCCTGCATTTCAGTTCCATTATCAGTCTCTTCAAAAAGGTTTCCCTCTAACTGTGATTCGCTTTCCTCTTTATCTCCCCCCCTCAGTTTGGTCATAAGGGAGTTCGGAAGTGTGAGACGGTAGCTGTGATCGTAGTTGATCTATGTGGCGCTTCCAGAGTCTATCATCAAGGCACTGAACGAGGTATGATCTTGGGCCGGTTACGCGGATTACGGTCACCTCTACCCACAGCAGATCGCCCGATAAGATTTTAGCGAATACTAAATCGCCTACCTGGAAGGTACGGCATCGGCCGCTGGATCCGAGTGGCTTTTCTGGTTCGTAGGCTGGGTGTAACCGATCGAGGTGGGAGCGGAGCTTTTGTCCCATTAGCAGTTCGGCGGGAGTTTTGTTGGTGACGCTGTGAGGTGTGATGTGCTGCAGGAAAAGGATTTGGTTGATTTTCTCATCGATGTTGTCGTAGTCTATCTTTTGGAGAGTCTTTTTGACGACTTGTACCATGCGCTCAGCCCTCCCGTTGGCAGCAGGGTGTGCAGGCGAAGTGAGCGCATGTCGAATACCGCGGTCAGCCAGGTACTGCTCAAAAGACAGCGTGATAAATTGGGGCCTGTTGTCAGATACCAGAACGTCTGGTAATCCGTGGGTTGCAAAAAGTCTTTCCAGTCTTTTGATGACCGCATCAGTGGTCGTGTTGCTCATTCGGTGAATCTCGAGCCAATTCGAGTAGGCGTCGACGGTTAGCAAAAACGTGTGGCCTTTGGTCGGCCCAGCAAAGTCCAGATGGATGCGGGACCAGGGTCCCCGTGGCGTCTCCCATTCGGTTGGGTTTGCCTTTGGTGGAGTGTTGCTTACTTCTTGGCATCTCTTGCAAGTTTTAACCCACGATTCGATTTGTCTGTCGATGCCTGGCCACCACGTGTAGCTTTGTGCGAGGCCCTTCATGCGCACGATGCCAGGGTGGCCATCGTGCAAGGTTTTAAGCAGTGTCTGTTGGAGTCGTTCTGGGATAACAACTCTATCACCTCAGATGACGCAGCCCTTCTGCGAGAACAACTCTGTTTGATGACTTTTGAATGGTGCAAATTCGTCTGGTACTTGGTCCAATGGCCATCCACGTTCCATCCATGTGAGGACTTGTGCTAAGATGGGGTCGCGTTTTGTTTCTCTCGCGATGTCCCGGGCAGTTAATGGTGGTGTGTGGAGTGTCTCGATCTGCAACGTTGTCATCGTTGGTGCAGGATCGTTGATAGTTTCTGGGAGCGGTGTACAGCTCACCGCGTCGGCGTGGGGAATGGCTTTACCGGGATGATATTGTAGCCGATAATTGTAGGCAGCCAAGAATTCTGACCAGCAGGTCATTCTGGGAGAAAGTATGTAGGGAGTTGGCTTGTCCCCAGTGATGATTCCCAGCAATGGTCAGTTACAATGGTGAAAACCCGGCCGTACACGTACTCATGAAATCTTTTAACCACTGATACAATTGCCAGGGCTTCTTTATCGATCTGGCTATAATTTCGCTCGATTATCGAGAGCGTCTTTGAGAAGTAAGCAACAGGGGCTAGGTTACCGTTAGGTAACACATGGCTCAAAATGGCGCCCACTCCAAAAAGCGATGCATCACATGTAATGTTTATTGGCAAAGTTTCATTGTACTGCATTAGTACAGCGTCCAAAGTCAGTAGTTTTTTCACATTATGGAATGCCTGCTCTTCTCTGTGACCCCATACCCAAATTATTTTTTTATCTAATAGACGATGTAAAGGTTCAGCGACAGTCGCCTTGTGCGGCAAGAATACATTATAGAAATTGATGAGGCCTAAGAACGCCTGGAGGTCGGTCTTGTTCTGGGGTCTGGGAGCGTTTTTTATTGCTCTCAATTTGCTATCAGTAGGGTGAATACCCTGACTGTCAATTAAGTACCCTAAGAATTCAACACGATCGGTATACAGCTTGCACTTATTTTTTTTGACTTTCAGGCCTGCTTCCTGGAATTTCCGTAATACCAGTCTTAAATGCTCCCGTAAGATTTTTGGAGTGGGGGCAGTAATGAGCACATCATCAAAATAGGGGACAACACCTTTGATCCCCTGCAATAGTCTCTCCATTAGGCTCTGAAAGATCCCTGGGGCTATACTGACTCTGAATTGAAGCCGCGTACACTTAAAGGCACCTCGGTGTGTTACGATAGTCTGTGCCTGTGCCGTTTTTTCGTCAACCGGCAGTTGCTGATAAGCCTGAGCTAAGTCTAGTTTAGCGAAGACTTTTCCATCCCCCAGGGAATGGAGGAGGTGTTGTACCACTGGTACCGGATATGGGTTCTGTTGCAGGATGTGGTTTAGGGTGGCTCGGTAGTCCCCGTAAATTCTAATGAAGCCGTCCAGCTTAATGGGTGTCACAATTGACGTTTCCCAAGGGGAGTGATCCGTTGGTTTTAAAATTCCCTGGGCAATCAACTTATCAAGCTGCTCGTCGATTTTCGGCTTTAGAGCGAATGGAACTCGACGAGGCTTAAGGCTAATGGGAGCTATCTTTGGATTAAGGCTAAAGGATATTGGGGTCCCTTTGTACTCGCCTAGCTTTTCCTCGAAGACGTCCTTGAATTCGTGGGTGAGGTCTTCCTCTCAGTCACTGCCGCCGATTCGGTTAATGCCTGCCACTTCAATGCCAAGTGGTGCAAACCCTTGCAGGCCTAACAGACTAGGTCGGTCCTTATCGATCACCGTCAGGGGTAAGTATGCCGTGTGGTTCTTGAATGCAACCCGGACTCGACTGGATCCTACGACTGGAATTCGGTTCCCCTGGTAGTCCTTTAACACGAGCCGTTGGAATTGGAGGTCTTGGCGCTGGATAGTGGGGATGAGTTGCTTGAGGGTCTTCCATGAAACCATTGACATGGGATGATCCCGAGTCAACTTCCATTTGGCAAGGCCGATTTTCAATGTTCATGTTGATCCGAATTTTCTTAGCGTCTAGTGAAGAGCCATGGCCAATAGTGAATGTTTGGTGGGCCTCTTCCCGTATCGCTAGACGACTCATGGGTCAGTTTCTGTAGGAGTGGTTTACTGGTTCTCGCCTTACAGGGCGATTCCCTGTCGGTTGGCAGAGATTGGTTCCCTTCGAGGTCTGGCTGGGTCTGTGGAGGCTTCTGCAAACCTATCCGATGTGGCCTCGTTTTCCGCACTCGTGGCAGAGCGCGTCACGGAATTTGCAATCGGAGCGGTAATGGTTGGCCCCACAGCCAGCGCACGGTTACTGGGACTTCAGGTGTCAGTCCTAATTGGACCAGAGGCGATGGACCTCTTCTTCGTCGCTGTCTGACGATGAAGAGAGATCCTCATGGTGGGCCGTTGGTCGCCACCCTTCTGCATTAGGTGAAATTTCACCGGCCGGTGGTTGTGCTGGAGCGCGATTTCGGCGTAGCTGTGCAGCCGACTTCTTGGTCGCCTCCGCTGCTGTAGCTTCAGCTATGGTGTCTTTAAGGGTGATTTCGCCCTTTACCATTATTTTGCTCTGTACGTTTAGAGTGTCTAGTTCGAGGACTACTCGGTCTCTCAAGGCCTCTTCTTGGTCGGTGAAATCACAAAGGCCTCCCATGTTCTGGAGGTCTGCAACGAAATCGGCGATGCTTTCTCCTTTTCACTGGTTCCTCTGATAGAACTCGTGCCGTCTTACGAGCGTTGGAACGGTTGGTGCATAGTGGGCCCTTAGTAGTGGTTCGAGGACGTCCCAGTCCATGGCCTTTACTTCAGCCGGTTTTGCTAATGCCTTAGCCATTTTGAATACCGTCGGGCTGCAGTGCGTTAGGAATACTGCCTGTTTCTTCCCAGTTGTGGCATCCTTCAGGTTATTTGTTTCCAAAAACATTTGAAAGCGATCCATGTAGGACTCTCAGTCCTCTTGAGCTGGATCGAATGGAGCGGGTGGTACTACGCCACTGGACATGGTTCCGCTGTTGTGTGCTTCAGCCATGTGCTTAGTCGTCTTAGTTGGCTCTGATGTCATACAATCCCACCCTCGTCACCAGTGTTAAGTCTGGAGCATGGGTGTGAATGATGGAGATGAGCCGGTAGAAACAGTGAACTTCAAACTCTTTATTTACATCTTGTGACAGCTCAAACTGGAGGGCTGCTATGGCCTTCCTTATATAGGCAACTATTTAACTATTCAACCAATAGCAAACCTGGAGTGCTAGCTCCGTTAACCAATGGGAATGGCCTGTTAATGGCCAATCAGATGCTCCTGAACGGACCAATCCGATCCTGCCATTAACAGCCAATCAGAAGTGCAGGGCCAGAACCCTGCACTTGACTTCAAGCTCTTAGATAACTTTATTGGTATTATTCATTCACAACTTAAAGAGTAAAAACAACACAAACCACACTGAAGCAATTAAGGGAACCAGGCAAGATAAGGGCTTGAAGACATCCACAGTTATCGGAACACACACTGGGAAGGATGTCAAACTCAGAGAGGAACGATAGATTAGAGATATTTCCATGCTTTGTTTCCAGCACTGGCCCATATGCATGCCCGTCCTTTTAACCAGTTCTCACAGCTGCAGCCCATGTAGAGGACCAAGGCCCTTTCCTCTCCCATAGGCCACACTATTCACGTCTCTCCCTTATCCTCTCCTCCCTGCATGCCCTAGGATGGAGAGGGGATGGGCCTGGGTCTTCCTCTGACTACCTAGCCAGCCTCTGCCCTTCCCCAGCCTCCTCCACAACCTCCAGAGCCACACTTCCACTCCCTGCTGGCTGTTCCTCCTCTCCCTCGGGGTCAGTCTCCAACAGGGGTATGACATTTCTCTATCTTTGCCTAATGATGATGGTTTATCCAGAGACACAAAATGAATATGGAGGATCTAACATTTTTTCTGTGTCTGATTGGAGACTGTGCTAAATACTGTTTGAAGGATCTATGCAGGTACATCCCTTTTGTAACAGTTCCTCTGCCATGGCTTTCCCCAAGAAATCCTGGAAAATATCATCGGCTGAAATAATGCTGGCAATTCTCTTTTGAGAGGCTTGAGTTGTTGTTTGTTCTTGCCCCCAAAATAACTATGGAATCAACTCAAGGCTGCAGAGTATGCCTGACCAGCATTTTAACCAGGCAAGAAACAGTTTATTGTGGAGCTGGCTGGGGAGGAGGTAAGATTTGCTGGTAAACTGGATTTATACATTCTTTCATTATGGAATATATGCTCCCAGATTCATAGTTTTGTAAAGATTTACAGCCCTGTATGTAGGGTGGCCAGATGCAAAAGAGGACGTGTCTTCTGACAGTTTGAAAGCTGAGCAAAAGAGGGAAATTTTTGCAGAAACTATTTGCATAAGAAAGCTGTCCTTGCCAGCTTCCTGTTCTGTGCTACTGGGGATGGGGAGAATGAGGCAAGAGCCCCATCCTTTTTTGCATCCATCACTTTCTCAGTGCTTAAACATTATTGATTGCCATTAGACACTCTCCATGGGATGGAGGAAGAGGTGGTTGGACCAAAAGCAAGTAAGATAAAAATACCAAATCATCACCCTCACCATCTTTGCCTCTTTCTAAAATAGACTGTTTTATTGCTTGGCTAACCCATAGGAGTACCTCCTGGTGTGTTCATACCATTTCATATTGTTGTTCATACCAGAATAGCAATATGAAATAAAAGTGGCAGTGGCTGACTATAAAGGGGGATAGGGAGAAGCCTGCCCCCAAAAATAAAACTATTATAAATAAAGCCTAGAGATAAAAGTGGTTCCTCCAGGAATGAAAGAAAGTGTCACGGCCATTCTGAATAGAAAAAGCAGGAGAAGGATCAGCAGCCTAAACCAGGTTCCTTGACATGGCACTTTCCAGAACATTCTGTTTCCACCATAAGAATTGTCTGGACAGACTGGCTACCTGATTCTGGGAAGAGAGAGCTAACATATTATAATAATAATACTTTATTTGCAGTCACAGACCAAAACACAAGTACAACAAAAGAAGAACATGGGAAAATTAATCATGAACAATTGGTCACCAGAAACTTGACTAAAGGGAATTACAATGTTCTCCTCTGATGGTTATGAGAAATATGAGGCCAATGAGAAATATGAGAGTCAGCAAACGCCAGGGAGAGGTAGCTTCCAGGAACTGCCAGAGAAAGCACCCGAAACCACCATTTAAAGGTATTAATCCATGCCATAGATTTGACTGATCAAGTGCCCAGTAAGAGCTAACATATCAAGAAATGATCTGATTAGGGGGAAAAAACTGAATATCATTTTTTTTCTGAAGGAAATCATGACTGTTATTGGACTTACTTAAAGTATATGGGTATAGAAATGTCTTTTTTTTTGTTTTTGTTTAAATATACATCAATATCAATGCATGGACAGTGTGGCATCTGAGTACCGTGTTTCTCATATAATAAGGCTGGGTCTTATTTTTTTTTGAGACCCGAAAAAATGGCTCGGCCGTCTTTTCAGGGGTGACTTAATTCCCCCCCCTTTGAATCTTCGGGTGGGCGGCAACGGCTTGGATGTTGACCTCGGCATTGGTGGGGCACTTCGTATCAGGGTCAACACAGGCAGCACCATATCCAGGTGTGCAACAAAAGTACTTCCTAACGGCAAGCTCCCCCCACCATTCCCATTTCGCATGTTTTAATATAGGCCTTAATTTGGGGGGAGGGACTTAATTTCATTTCATGCCTATAAAACATGCTGGGACTTCCTATTGGGGAAGGCCGTATTGTTTGAGAAACAGGGTATCATTCACTTTGATACAAATAGCAATAGCATGTTAATATTTGTTACAACAGTCAAACTTATGAAATCCTAGTATTAATACACACGTTTGTTTTAAAATAGTTATTCAGTGTTTCAGTGTGCCATTCTAATACCACTCGCAATATTATTTGAGCATGCACAGTAGTGCCTTCTTTCAACCTCTAATTTTTTCATCTAATTATAGCTTTTATTCTATTATACATATAAAATGTGTATGCTAATATTCCCCCTATTTCTTATTTCTACCTCTATTCTAGCTTCTAATCAGAAGTGTCTTGTTAAATGATCTGAAAGCTATCGATTGGTGGTGAGATTTTCACTCAGTGAAGAGTCTTTACACAGGATTGGTCTCCAGCCAGATAGCCAGTTTTTAATGAAAAGTAGAAGTGACCATCAGATTGCATTGGCACCGAGGCCATGGAAACATCAATTTTCTAAATTAATTAACAGGAAATTCCCTTGAACCAAGAAGATTGTCTGCTGAGACTCTGACGGTTCTCTCTGTTTAATACTAACAATCAGGGGAAAAGGGGGTGAAGCTACTTGGGAGATTTTAAATAGGGGTATCTTAGGAATTAGAACTCTATGCAATTTCACCTCAGTGTGTTCAGCACATTTAGAGTTTACTTACTGGCATAAGAGTAAGGAAACTGGGCATGATGGCCATGGACAGAGCTTTGGATATCTCACTTCAGGCAAGCTGCCAATAGCTTTCCACTCAGCTGTTTTTGTTTTTTTTTCAAATTCTGGCCTGATTCCCAAATTGCACATATGGCTCTTTCTCTCTTCTATCATTAGTGGGAAAAGGTGCTGGTTTGCTCTAAGACCTAAACAGAGTGCCCTGTAGATTGGCTTGTTCTTTTGCACAGAGATGTATTGATTGAAATGAACATAGAAGTTAGGTTAAAATAGCTTCATATCTTTGTATAATAGGATTGTCATCAGTGGAAACATTTCATTTCTGCTGTGATAGCCCATGGCATTGATTAGTCCCTCTGCATCACTGAAGAGTGAAGAGGAGAAGCCATGCTCCAACTGGAGGATGTGAGTACTGGAGAGAGAGGCTCAGCTTGATTTCCAGGCAGCTCCAACCTAAGATGGTCAAGTAGCAGCTTAAAAGACAGCATGAACATCCCAAAGGTGCTTTTTTTTTTTTTTTTTCCAAGAGGCAACTTGACTTTCTGGGTTTTCTTTGAAAACGTTTCACTTCTCATCCAAGAAACTTCTTCAGCTCTGACTGGATGGCGGGGAATGGAAGGATTTATACCCCTTGCAGACAGCTGGTCATTTGCATTCTTTTAGTGTGTTGGTAAGATCACCTGGAGATTTATCTGTATCATTAGGGTCACCTGAGTGGTGAAAATTGGTATGGAGCCTTTTTGTTGAAAAGACTGTGTTGTAGATTGGAGATGGAGGCTGTTGTATCCCTCCCCCTCTGTTAAGAGAAGGCTGTTCAGGAGGAAGAAGGCGGAGCCTCCTCGCCAACAGACGGTAGATCGCAACTCTCTGTGACTATCGTTCATGCTCTTTTGTCGGAGAGCCCCAATTATCCTGATTAGGGGCTGAAACTGCCTTGGAGGGGCAGTGGAGTAAGAGGAAGCAGCAAGCCTGTCTGTGGGGAGCCGCATCTCCCCCCTCCCGGGCTTGGCTTTTTTTTCTCCCAAAGACGACTGCAGTGATGGTCTAAAATGGCCATCCCGAAGAGGATGACTCAGCTTGACTAAGATTTGTGCAGGAGGGAAGAAAGAGGTGAATAACATCTGAACCGGGACAACTGGGCAGTATAACCAAATAAAAATACCCCGGGATTAAGGTAATATGGAATTTTTAAGAAAAGAAAAGTGAGCTGCAAAATTACAAAGGGACAGAGAAAAAAAAAAGGAAAATATTTTTGACAGCTAAATGGGGCTTCGAACCGGGAAAGGAAGAAGCTGGAATTAAAGATTTAATGAAATTGGACTAAAATAATTTGGGAATAATCAAGTATAAAATTAAAGCTGGACTTAATATTGCCAAAGAATAATAATAATAAAGTGTATAAATTGGAGACTGGATTGTCTTGGAATATTGAGGTTCGAAAAACCTTAAATAAAAATATAGGGGAGAAAAAGTGAAGACTTCGTATAATGGAGAGTGTCACCTTTTGATAAAAATTTTGTTCAAATAAAAAGGAAAACATTTTGTTTTTGAATGAACTGGTTTAAAATTACAGAAATATTGAAACAAAGTAAGAATTTTAGAAAGTGAAAGCAGAATCAGAATAAAGGAAAAAGCAAGGAAGGAAAGATTGTTTGTGGGACTGACTGAGGTTTTTGGTATGAACCCTGAACTTTAAAAAATTGCTGAGAACTTTAAAAAATTGAAAGAAGAAAGAAGGAAAGTAAAAGTGGTTTTTTTTGGGGGGGGGAATTTGAGGATTATAAAATATATGATGATATCTCTTTGGGACTTAAAAATGGAACTTAAAAATATGAGAGAATTACTACAGGAAAGAGGCGAATCACTTTGCTCTGTGCTAGAAAAAATGGAAATGGCGATTGAAGAACAAGAAGAAAAATTCTCAGAAGAGCAGGAATTGACTCAAGGAGAAGACATTTTGAATGGACAATTAACACAAAGAACATTACAAAGAAGTGGGGAAAGAAGGAAGGTTAAAAAGTTGAATTTTTAAAATCCCCTTTTTCTTATCCTTTTTCTCCTCCTCCCTGGAAAGAACCCATTGTTCATCAAAGATGGCTTCTTTATATGCTGTCAACAGCATATAAAGAAAACTTGTATAAGATGTTTTACAGGTGGCACTTTCCTCCGACAAGAATAGCAAGAATGTTTAAGAACAAATCTGAAAAATGCTGGAAATGTCATCAGATACCCGGCTCGTATTACCATATGTGGTGGACTTGTGAGGATGCTAGAAAATATTGGACTATAATTCGCATGTGGTTGGAAAAAATGACAAAGAAACATATAGATTTGAAACCAGAGATCTTCTTATTGGGAATTTTACCTGATATATATAGTAAAGATTTGAAATACCTGATTGTAAATGTATTAACAGCGGCCAGGATTGTATTTGCTAAAAATTGGAAGAATGAGAAAATACCATTACAGGAAGAAATTATTAAGAAAATATTGGAATGTGCTGAGATGAGCAGATTGACATTTGAAATTAGAGAGCAAGAGGATAAACAATTTTATGAAATTTGGGATCTTTTTTATAAATGGTTAGATGATAAAACACGATAATAGAATATTCAGAATGCTAGATAGTAAGGAATGTCTTTATTTTGCTATTATTTTGCTATTTGATATTATATTTATAAAGGATTTCTTAGGATTGATTTGATATGATCAGATGATTTGTTATAGAGTAAACTGGTTTAAAGTATTGTTAGCTCATTAAGCATGAATGATTAAAAATATAGTCAAAATCTTCTTTTTTTAGTGATATTAGGATATATAAGTTTGGACTGACAATATGAGTTGTTATGTAACATAATTGTAATTGAGACTACAGAATGAATGCACAAAAATGATGAACCAACTGACACACTGGATGTATATATAAGAGTTGATGTTTTTATGTTTTGTCTGTCTTGTTTGTTTGTAGAAAATTAATAAAAACTTTTTTTTTTTTAAAAAAAAGATGGCTTCTTGTTCCTCTTCTTCTTTGTCCCAGTCCTTCTACCAAAAAAGAGAAAAATGAGCGGAAAGGTGGAGGCAAGGTTAGAAAGCAAAGGAAAGGGAGTAAGAAAAGGGAGGAGGAGAGACAAAGGGGTAAAAAGGGCAAGGAGAAGAATAAGCAAGAGAGAAAGGGGGGGAGGAGAAGCCTCAATGGTGGGAAGCAAGATCTAAAGAAAAAAAGTTTATTCAGAGACAATGGGTGTATTTAATTTAGGATAAAAGAGGGATTCTGGAGGGTACATAAGATTGTGTTTTTATATGTGTATTTAGAGTATAAAATTCATTGTGTAATTTTAGAATCTATTAAACAGAATCCCAAGAAAAATTGTTATATGAAGTACTTTTAAGTTAGGGTAATGCGTTAAAGACGTTACTCCAATTGGTGTATAGAAGAAGTATAGTAAAAGAAAAAAGATGAATGGATAGTTGGAAATAGAACAGACAAAGAATGTTATTGAAAATGGTAATAAGATATGGAAGGATATATAAAGGTTTTGTTATGTCTTTTTGGGTTTTGTATATTGATAAAAGGCAATAAAATTTTAATTAACAAGAAATAATTTGGATGAAAAGGAGAAGCTGGGATAAGATATGAAGTTAAATAGATAAAGTATTGATACTATAATTTGGAATTGTTATGTTCTATTGGTCTTCTTCTTTTATTATTTTTTCTTAGAAAAGAATTTATAAGCTGTTATGCCTTGATTCTTTGTGCATTGTTTTTATAAAATTGATAAAATTGGTTTATAAAAAAAAAAAGAAAAGAAAATGATAATAAGATATGGAAGGATATATAAAGTGAATATGATGTTTGAATTTGTGTCTGTGTGAAGAGTTTCAACCCGGGATCAGACAGCCTTCAGAAGAGATCTTTTAGTTTTGTTTATGTTTTGTGTTTTGTATGTTTATGAAAGGCAATAAAATTTTATTAAGCAAGAAATATAATTTGGATAAAAGGAGAAGTCTGGATAAGATATGAAGTTAAATAGATAATGTAAATATTGATATTACAATTTGAAATTATTTTATATGTTCTATTGGCTTTCTTCTTTAATTATTATTAATTTTTCTTTTAGAAAAGACTTTTCAAATTGGTATGCCTGGATTGTGTGTTGTGTTTTCTGTAAAATTAATAAAATTTGTTTAAAAAAAAAAGTTGAATTTTAAGAAAGCAATTAAAAGAGGGAATAATTGTGAAGTTAGAAAAGGCAGGAAGATTCAGCAGAAAAGAGAAAAGGAAGATATTAAGAAGGAGATAAATTGGAATGAGAAAAGTCATGGGGAAAAAAGAGGGAGGAGAAACAGTAAGACTAGTAAAATGTTGAAAGGAAATTGTTTCTTTACAATTAAAAGAAGGAATACTTGTGAAGTCAGGAAATGTAGAAAGAATGAGAAAAGACATGGGGAAGAGAGCGGGAGGAGACTCGGGTTCGCTCCCTGGACAATGCACCGGAGAAGCAGTAAGAAACAGGCATGTGACAGAAAGAACCACAGAACTAGTAAAATGTTGAAAAGAAATTGCCTTTTCAGAGATAATGGTTGATGAATTAAAAGGGGGATTCTGCAGGGTGACATGGGGTAATAAGAATATTTCTGCAATTAAAAATATTTAGAAAATAGGGTAATATAGATATTGATAACTCTTATTAAAGGGGGGGAAATATGCTGTGGAATCCAATTAAGAAGATGTAATGACTAATGGTTTATTGGGAATTAAGATGAGAGAATAAAGGTATATTCTAATCATTAAGGTGTCACACTCAAAATAGTAAAAGAGGGGAAACTTATACTTGTTCTTTTTCTTTTTGTGTGGGTATGTTAAGATCTGTATCAATTTAGAACTTATTAAATGTGTGTAATTGAAAGGGAATGTGACAGACTAAAGAACCAGCTAAATTAATAAGTTTAATATAGATTATTAAAAGCAAGGAGAGACATTGGTAACTTCTTTATTACCACTATTAGGCAAATATATATTTTTTATTTGTATTTTTAAAATAAATATTAAGGATTATATTTGAAATAATTGAAATGAAATTAAATGTTTAGATTGGGATTAATGAAAGAATTTAGAATTAAACCTTATTAGTATTTATTAGGTAAATACATATTGTTTATATTTAAAAACAAATACTAAAGGATTAATTTGAAATAATTGAAATGAAACAAAATTGATTGAAATTAAGGAAAGAGGCTAGAATGAATGTGTTTGTTTCTCTCCCTACTAAAAATTTGGAATGGAAAAGGTAATAATAGAATTAAGTATGCATATATCATTGTATAATTTCTGTCATATTTGTATGTAAAGATGATGACCCGGAAATATGTTGTCCACCAAAAAGAGATTTTTGTTTTTAATGTGAAAACTGAATAAAGTTTGTTAAAAAAAAAAAAAAAGAGAAGGCTGTTCAGTTTTGACATAGGTGGCCTCTTTGACCCCTCTTTCAAAACAGCAGTACACTTTGTCCAAAATGAAGACTTTGTTGTCTTCAAAAGAGTGGCCTGTGTCTTTTAAATGCAGATGGACTGCTCAGGACTAGATTCAGCAGTCCATCTACATTTAAGACACAGGTCACTTTCAGGTGACTTTAATGACCTGCTAAACGAATGCAAATGACCAGTTGTCTGCAAGGAGTATAAATTCTTCCGTTCTCCACCATCCAACCAGAACTGAAGAAGAATCTTGGATGAGAAGCGAAATGTCTTCAAAGGAAAACCAGAAAGTCTAGTTGCCTCTTGAGAAATGCACCTTTGGAACAACCATGACATGGATGACTGAGAATCTCCATAGACAATGTTCTGTCCTTAATTAGCATTCTTGAGATCCCCGCGCTTTGATTGGCCAAAGCGCGGGGCTCTCTGATTGGTCAGGCGAGCCGCGCCGATTGGCTCGCTGAGAATCTCCCGCGATTGGTCCATTCGGATCACGGGAGATTCAAAGCGGTGGCATTGGCCGCGGCCGCGGCGGCTAAAGGAATAAAAGCCGCGGGCTTTTTCCTTTACGCCAGTTCGGTTCCAACTTTCAATAAAAGAGCATGAATTGAAGTCACCGACTCCTGGCATCATTTCGCGGACACAACAGACAAGGCAGCATGAACTTTCTGTGATACAAATCTTAGAGACTACTCCTGGGGCAGTTTAACTCCTAAATCTACAAATATCTTACACTCTAGTTTCTCTTAATAGAGTGAGCCCTTTATCATTTTTATTGAGATCATGTTATTGAGAAGCGAGGATTTCCTTTCTCCTTCTCAACCATCCTTTCATTAAAACACCCCCATGCAAGTATGTGACTATCCACATGCATAGTGTGATGTGATTAATTATAGAGAAAAATTGATCCCCATAAAGGCCATGCTAATAATTATTTTATTCCAACATTTGGCATGGGGAGGTTATCTTCGAGGGGTTTGTTATTGGGATGAGAAGGAAACCATATATCTTCATCTGCCAATATGCCAGAATCCTGTTTAAGAATGGGAATGATATTAATTGAAAAATGGAGATGATGGAGGAGGAGGATCTAAAAAAAAGGTTGGAAATGCATCCACCAATTGGAGATATTCCAAGAATCCCTTGGCACTGTCCATACTGCTTGGAGCTTTCCAGCATTTGGCTATCCAGAGATTTCCTACTCATATTTTAGGAGAACCATTCCTCATCCTGCTGTCTCCAGTGTAGGAGAAAAGATCCATCTGCTGCATTTGCGCCCATTTGCCAGTAGCTAGAAGAGGGAAGAGTCATGCTAAAGGAAAGAAAACAGTCGGCAACCTGAATCCTTCTCTCTTCTGCATTACTTCACAGATCCTCAAAGAGAGGACAGTGTAGTCATTGATTTCACAGCAGGCAACATCTCCAGCAAATGTCTCACTTCATGGCTTAGTGATTTTTGTCCTCCATATTAGTAGAAGTATAATTAAGCTCAAGCTGAGATCTTAATTAGTTGCCCCTGGAAAATGTTGTGCAATGGCTAGCGAAATCACAGCTTCCTCTTTGTTATAATACCCAGACAGATCTTCTCTATGTTGCAGATGGCCATCCAGTCTACACATACAGTCATATTCAGGCTTATCAATGAAGTCCTATAAGTTGGCTTTTCTGTTCTTTTCAGTCTCTTCTGTTGGAGGGACACATATCCAATATCTATTGTCTTGCATTTGGTTGGAAATTACGTGTTTACTTTCTAATCTAGATTACTGCAGCTTAATAGCTTCAACAGCCAGGCTGTCAGTTATCTTCTTGATCTGATTTATTTGAAGTGATTGCTGAGGGCCATGTTTTGCTGTGGATAAGTTACACAGCAAATAGTAGGGTTCAAACTTCTCCTGGGATCTGATAGGCTTTGCCTTCTATTTGCTTCGGTAAATGGTACAGTGAACACCAAAACAGAGATAAGGCCATAAGACAAAGTGAGAATTGAGTCAAAAGAGTAAGTACATTGAGAAACAGAATGAATTGATATTGATATTCATGGCTTGAGCAAGGCCAGCTCCCTGCGCTGTTCTCACTGTTCTCGAAGGAAAACTCCCTGTTGTGCTTTGTGTCTAAGCTAAGGTTTTTCCCATTAACAGTTTGTCATCGGAGAACACCACAGGAATTGTAGTATGCAAAGCTAAGCTTCCTCCGGCTTTCTTTTTCCTGGGAAGCTAGAATGCCATATTTCTGAATTTGTCCATTCCAAGCCAGAATGTTCCATATGCCATGGTCATCACCAGGTGGAACCCCAAATTTTGAACTCTACAATTCATCATGGCTTTGGTCAATTGAGGCTTTCACTAAATGCTTTTTGGTAAGATAAACAATTAGGTTACTAGCTTTCATTGTACTTTTGCTACACACAGCATTCCCTGGGAAATACCATGCAGGTTTGATGAATTTTGACCAATATGACACAGGCATAACCAAAGCCCATTTTTGTCCCAGTACTGTTCATAGTATTATTTTCTGGCTAGGATCCCTAATCTAGAGGCTACGTTGAAAGCCAACATAATATTGCCTGCAAGTCACCAATTTGGAGTAATATTCTTATATGTATTCATGATGCCAAGTTGATGTTCACTCAGAAAAGAATTATACAATGTTCTCCTGGAGAAAGAGATTTCTCTCGAACCATGAATTTGCTAGATAACATATTGCAATTTTAACCCCTAACCCTTCCTCTCTTTTTTTGTGGGGTGGTGGGGAAGTATCTGTTGATACCTACAAATCATTGTTGACTTTGACAACTGCCTGGACCAGACCCTGCAGCTTTCTTGGCAAGATTTTGGATGTGGTTTGCCTGTGCTTGTTTCCTGGGCTTTGAGAGGGTAGGTCTATCTCAATGTCTCTCAGCTAGCTTTGTGTCTTTATGC
The DNA here is from genome assembly GCA_033807585.1 of Hydrophis major. Classification (NCBI taxonomy): domain Eukaryota; kingdom Metazoa; phylum Chordata; class Lepidosauria; order Squamata; family Elapidae; genus Hydrophis; species Hydrophis major. The sequence goes on from CM066329.1 coordinate 223,561,021, forward strand.
CACCAACTCCCAGTTTTCAGCCCCATGCCTTAACTACTGCACCAAACTGGCTCTCTTTTCTTCTATTTAGTCATTATAAAAACAGCTATGAGACGCTGAGAACTGTTTTTCTTCCACTTTTCTCTGAATTGCTGTTTTTTTGTTTTAATTTCCTTCCTTTGGGGGGGGGGGGGTTATGCTTTATTTTTTATGACATTTACTTAGATTATGATCTTTTAGATCAGACCAGTCTTAGTTTTATGATGCCATGTGAGTTTCACTAAAGGCTATCAGACTGAAAACTATGATAAAAAGTATTTTTTAAAAATATTCTGTTTCTCATTTTTATTGAACACCTCAGCAGGTGTTTAAAAAGGGTCAGGTTTCTGGCTGGATATGGAGGCACTGTACAAATGATTTGAGCTCCCTCTAAGGTTTTGGCCCAAAATAATGCTGAAAGGCATTAATTCAATGTTTAATTTTATCCCAGCAATGAAGGAATGTATTGCTTTTGGAAGAACTTGTAGGTGAAATAGAATTCTTTATATGTTGGGAAGAAATGATCTTTTTCGGCCTTTAAATTGCCTCTCCAAGACTGTAATGGGAAGAATGAGCAGTATGATTCCATAGAGAATGAATTTCCTTTATTTATATTGATCTGTTGGGTCAGGTCTTTCATCTGTTTTTATATCTACTGTTCTGTACATTACAGGTTAGTATTTTTTTTTAATCTGTATAACAATGTAAATACATTTTTTAACTTTAAAAGTTGGTTTTAACTGAGGCATAATGGCATGAGACTTTCCTAACAACTTGCAGGCAATAATACAGATTAAAAAAAATACTCCTCCTTGGTCCTTAAGGTTGAAAAATATCATAGACCTGAGTTTTCTATATGTTCACTAGAGTGATAATTGTGAGTGTGCGCTTATAAATTTAGGGAAGTCCTACCAAAATTTAGGTAGCATAACTTTGAATGCTAAGTAGGAATGAAAGGCATGTGAGGACTTTTTCATCTGTAGTCTCTGAGGAGCTGTACTAGGGGGAAAAGATTCAAAAATACATGGACCTATTCTTTGATCCTGTAAAATCATTTTGCTCTTGGTTCTGTATCAGTCAATAGTATTCATGAGCCACCTAAGTTTCTCAAAATTCAAGACTGGAATTTTCTTTTTTTTTTTTAAACAAATTTTATTAATTTTACAAAAGACAATACACAATCCAGGCATAACAACTTAAAAAATCTTTTCTAAAAAATAATAATAATAATTAAAGAAGAAAGCCAATAGAACATATAAAATAACTCCAAATTGTAATATCAATATTTACATTATCTATTTAACTTCATATCTTATCCAGACTTCTCCTTTTATCCAAATTATATTTCTTGCTTATTAAATTTTATTGCCTTTCATAAACATACAAAACACAAAACATAAACAAAACTAAAACATCTTTTCTGAAGGCTGCCTGATCCTGGGTTGAAACTCTTCACACAGTCACAAATTCAAACATCATATTCACTTTATATATCCTTCCATATCTTATTATCATTTTCTTTTTCTTTTTTTATAAACCAATTTTATCAATTTTACAAAAACAGTGCACAAACAATTAAGGCATAACAGCTTATAAATTCTTTTCTAAAAATAATAATAATAATAATAATTAAAGAAGAAAACCAAGAGAACATAATGATTCCAAATTATAATATCAATATTTACTTTATCTATTTAACTTCCTATCTTATCCCAGCTTCTCCTTTTCATCCAAATTATTTCTTGTTAATTAAAATTTTATTGCCTTTTATCAATATACAAAAAAACCATAACAAAACCTTTATATATCCTTCCATATCTTATTACCATTTTCTTTTTTCTTTTTAAACAAATTTTATTAATTTTACAGAAAACACAGTAAAACAAACAAAACTAAAAGATCTTTTCTGAAGGTTGTCTGATCCCGGGTTGAAACTCTTCACACAGACACAAATTCAAACATCATATTCACTTTATATATCCTTCCATATCTTATTATCATTTTCTTTTTATATATATATATGTAAACCATTTTTATCAATTTTATATAAACAATGCACAAGGCATAACAGCTTATAAGTTCTTTTCTAAGAAAAAATAATAAAAGAAGAAAACCAATAGAACATAACAATTCCAAATTATAGTATCAATACTTTATCTATTTAACTTCATATCTTATCCCAACTTCTCCTTTTCATCCAAATTATTTCTTATTAATTAAATTTTTTTTTGCCTTTTTTCAACATACAAAATCCAAAAAAAACATAACAAAACCTTTATATATCCTTTCATATCTTATTGCCATTTTCAATAATATTCTTTGTCTGTTCTATTTCTAACTATCCATTCATCTTTTTTCTTTTATTATACTTCTCCTATACACCAATTGGAGTAACGTCTATAACTCATTACCCTAACTTAAAAGTACTTCATATAACAATTTTTCTTGGGATTCTGTTTAATAGATTCTAAAATTACACAATGAATTTTATACTCTAAATACACATATAAAAAACACAATCTTATGTACCCTCCAGAATCCCTCTTTTATCCTAAATTAAATTCACCCATTGTCTCTGAATAAACTTTTTTTCTTTAGATCTTGCTTCCCCCCATTGAGGCTTCTCCTCCCCCCCTTTCTCTCTTGTTTATTCTTCTCCTTGCCCTTTTTACCCCTTTGTCTTTCCTCCTCCCTTTTCTTACTCCCTTTCCTTTGCTTTCTAACCTTGCCTCCACCTTTTCACTCATTTTTCTCTTCTTTGGTTGTTTTTATAATTCTTAAAATCCCCTTTTTCTTATCCTTTTTCTCCTCCTCCCTGGAAAAAACCCATTGTTCATCAAAGATGGCTTCTTCTTCCTCTTCTTCTTTGTCCCAGTCCTTCTGCTGCATAGTCAACTTTTCATAAGTACATAACGCCATTTCTAAGAATTGAAACAAAGTGCCCAAAGTATCTTCCTTTTTATATTTTTGATATTCAGTCTTTAGTTCATCCACAAGCGATGCCATCATGAAAAAAGAAACTTTTCCCAAAACAACCACAAATATTTTTAATCAAAAATAATTCAAAAAAAAATTCCAAAAATTAATACTTTTCTTCCTTCTTGTCTTTCTCTTTCTGGGGTTAATGTTTAATCAAAGAGGTCCAATTACCATATACCTTTCTTTGGGATTCTAGGCAATCTCCTCCTTTTTCAGCTTCTGCTCCAATTTTTTTTTCTCTCCCTTCCCACTTGCAATATCAACTTTAAATAATCAGAAATCCATACCTCTAATAAGGGTTTTCCAATTTCTTAAGTTTTTTAATGTCCAGAAACCCTTTTGTCCCTTAGCTTCAACTTTCAGAATAATTAACTTTCAATGTCCAATATGTCCAAACATATCTGCTTTTTCCATGGGGTGGGAGAGTGAAGAGAGAAAAAAAAAAAGTTCCCTTTAACAGCTTCTCCGCCGCTTTCGATCTTCTTAGGGATACAATGTATCCTCCAGCAACTCAAACAGCTCAGTTCCAACAAATTTGAAAGATGTTACTTGACCCGGCTCAGACAGCACTTTCACTCTTCTTACTTCCTCCAGCGCAATCTTACCCGGTTGCTGGCTTCTTCGTGGCGGCCATTGCTGACCGCCGCTCCACCGCCTTGGGAAAAAGGGGTTTTTCTGGAGGAGGAGGGGGTCTGCGACACCCCCAACCCCCTGTCCGACTCCCCTCTCTCTTCAGCTGTCCCTACAGGGCAGCCATATCCCCCTGACCCATCTGGATCGGGGGTACCTCGGCGGCTAGCACAGCAGGAATCGCGAGCAGTCGCAAATTCCTGCTGCCCCGAAGCCACGCGAAACCGGAAAACCCCAAGACTGGCATTTTCTAATCATCTTTTTATGTAGGCATCCCTCCCTCTGAGCATCATCTTCCAGCATGAAAACAGGATGATTCTTCATTTTCTTTCCATTATTAATTTTCCTACCCATGCATGGGTGGCAAAAATGGATTGCATTGTGGGGGGATGCATATTTTTGTGAAGGAATGAGACAATGAAAAGGGAAACAACTGACAAATCTGCAAGATTACAAAAAAGCCCCAAATATAACTACACTACAGAAAAATTCATGGACACCTAACAGTTCAAAAGCATGCAAATGTGAGTAGATAAATAGTTACCACTTCGGTGGGAAGGTAACAGTGTTCCATGCATCTTGACATACAGTCATTCTGGCCACATGACCATGGAAACTGTTTCTTTGGCTGTGAATTAGAGATGAGCACTGCCCTTTAGAGTTGGACATGACTGGACAGGGGAAACTTTTACCCTTATCTTACAAAAACACTATTGTTGAAATTAAAGGGTGATTTCATTCTTCTCGCCGTCACTGTCTATTAATTTTTGTGTTTCCCCCTTTTAAAAAATTAAAAAGTGAGCACATAAGAGATAAGCAAGAACCAAAAGAGAGATGGAATTTCCAATTTGATAAGGTGTTGATATGTGCACAACACAGAACAGATATTATCCCCACCCTCAAATCGTTTGCTGTAGTTTCTATGTCCTCAGATGTTAGACAGTTACCTCCTAAGAAAACATGATGGTGATGGGATCTGCGGGGGAAAGTAGTCCAATTGCACAATTTTAGATTCAGAACATGCCCAAGCAAGTTATATAAACTGAAAGAGATTTGTAGTTTTCAGAGAAACTATGGAATCCCAATTCAACCACTGCAAACCAGCCTTGGTTTAAATGTCAAACCCCATCAAAATCATCTTGTCTGGAGTCTTTATGACATCAGCCACTTCCCTCAGGTCAAGCAGTTGTACAGTGAAAAGGTAGTGAATGAAAATCTCCTTTAAGTCAAGTCAGTTTTCAGTGACTTTATAAATTTTATGTCCCTTTATTGGCAACTATAGGGAAATGTTTTCTATGACATTTTTTTCAGGATTTCCCCCTTTACAGTCTAGTCTGCAGACCTGATAGTATCCTATTTTAAACGATAACCTGATCTCATTCTTTCAACTTTTGGCAACCAGACAAAGCCACATAGGATCACCTCTTAGTCCCTTTCAATTTCATTCTCCAGATGGCATTTGGATTTCACACAAAAATGCAGAGAGAGAGAATATTGGTGTTTGATGTCAATGATCAGATGCCAAAGTCCTTGAAGGCAGAATAAGAAACAATGGATTGAAACTAATTAAGGAGAGAACCAACATAGGAATAAGGAGAAATTCCCTTACAATTACAATAATCAATCAGTGGAATAGCTTGCCTCCAGAACTTATGGGTGCTCCAACACTGGAGGTTTTTAAGAAGAGATTGGACAACCACATGTTTCAAATGGCACAAGGTCTCCTACTTGGGTAAGGAATTAGGCTAGAAGATCTCCAAGGTCTCTTCCAACTCTATTCTGATTAATTCTGTACTGTAAACCAAAGTTTTTGTCTCCTATACTGCTTCTGATTGTTTCTTAAGCCAACTTTAGAAATTCCAGTCTGAATTGCAATGGTAGGGAAGAGAGCTGGACTACAGTTCAGTCTAGACTATGGCCATCCTGTGGCCAGATTGATTGCTCCTCTGATTCTTGCTCTTTCCATCTGTGTTTGGAAAACAAATCTCAATAGCTGTTTCCTTGTGTGGACCACTCTGCCTTTTTCTTTTAGTAATTATTCCCTTCTCACTGATTCTGGTGCCTTTTCTTTATTTTTTTTAAAAATTATTTATTTATTTTGATTTGTTAATCACTTACAAGATAATAGGTATAAGTATATACATAGTTGTGAATGCATGAAATGGGTACATATAAGAAAAATAAAAGAAACAGTAGAACAGGGACGGTAGGCATGTTGGTGTGCTTATGCTTTTCCATATGTTTGCACACAAAGGCTTTCACAAGTTCTTCTCACATTCTTTACTTTGACACTAATACAGACATTTTCTGTTTCCCCCTTATGGTACTACTGTTGCTACAGTAATCAAAGCTGTAGAGATCAGGCTGTTCTTTAATCCCAACATTCCTTAATAGGTTCATGGCAAACATATAGCAAGGAAGAGCTCGTAATTCAACTTCATTGAAACAAAGAAGTTCCAACTTTGCACCTCTCTGTTAAAAAGGAAAGGAGTCCTTTACAGTACTGTGAGTATGGGGTGGGAAAGCATGAGGACATGCTTCAACTGGACTGGGCAGAAGCAGAAAGGATGGCTTGAGTGCAGAAGATGTAAGGGTTGAACAGAACTGACTGAAAGTAAACAGGAGTCTGGCAACCCAGGACATAATGGCTGAAAGAGCAGGAACCAACCACTGGAGTGGAGGGGTCTGCCTGGTACTGCAGCTAACCAGAGTTGGGTTGCTACGAGAATGGAGCAAAGCATTGGAGGCCATTTTCTCTGAAGGGCTTAAGATGCTCGGATTAAAATATATATATAGTTCTGAATCTGAATCGAAGCTGGAAAAGCCAAGTGTGGGAGTGCATTTGCAATAAGGCTGGGAATGGGAGGAGAAGGGTGTTACCTGTTCCTGCACTCAGGATGTGCTGAGTGTCCCATACTATCCATGAGCTAAGCAGAAAGTGTGGATCTGTCCTTTGACTGTCAAAATAGAACTCAAAATAGACAAAGTCCCTCATCGAAAGTTCCTGACAGGTTCATCTACAATGGGATAAGGGGACAAATATTCTCCTGGAATGGCAACTGTTTGAAAATGAGGAATGGTAGAGTTAACACAGAGAGTAGGATCAATTATAATTGTTATAATCCAACATGTCTTTGTGCAATGGAGAGATTTGCAGAGTATGTATCCAAGGATTGGTGTTGGGACTAATGCTTTTAAAAAGTAAGTGTAGAATCTATATGAACTTGTGATTTATAGGTTTGATGATTAGAAAGAATAGACTAGAGAGAAGGAAATTATGATGTAACCTTAGAGAGAAGTTAAAATGTCACTGTAGTTGTAACTGCTGTTAAGAAGAGCAGAAACTCGTTCTTTATAACTTTTCTTTTTCCCTTCCCTTCTCTTCTGTTCCCTTCCCATTCCATTTTTTTCCTTTGTACTTTTTCCATTTATTTAATTTGTATAGCACTTTTATTACAAGTAACTCAAGGTGGCAAACATATCCAACACACTTTTTTCCTCCTATTTTCCTTACAACAACAAACCCGCAAGGAGGTTTTTATGGCACAGGCAGAACTTGAACTCATGATCTCCTGCTTTCTATTCTGGTGTCCACTTTGGAAGCCATATTGAGATCCGTTGCTCCCACGCTGCCACAATTGAGCCTGGGAAAGTGGAAGGGGGGAATTCATTTGAGTATATCTAGTTAGAGAAAACAAAATTATTTTGCTGGTTCAAGGTCATGTAGTGTGGCTCATAGTGAAAAGGAAGTCTTACTTTGGGATGGATGGCGATTGGGCCATGTGATGTGGTGATGGGCACGGGGGATGGATTTGTAGTTTTTACTTTTGCAAGGTAGCCCGAAACTTTCAGATTTCAGTTACTGAAATCAGTTACTTTCAGTTACTGTTGTGGCTCGGAAGTTTGAACCTGCTCTGTCAGAAGACATAGGCTCGAGTGAGGAGGAAGATCTGGAATTAAGGTTTGAGCCTGCTTTGTTGAGTGACATAGACGGGAGTCAGGAGGAAGAGGAGGACTTGGCTCTAAGATTTGAGCCTGCTTTGCTGGAAGTTTTGGAGTCCTCTTCCTCCCCAGAATCTTCCTCCCTGATTGTGCCTCAGGTGTCGTCAGATAATCAGGAGTGCGTGCCGGAGTCATTGGCTGAAGATCAAGCCGAGAAATGCTGGTCTGACGCAAGGCAAAGATGCAGGCAGAAATGTGCAATACAACGTAAAAGGAAATATCAAATCAGGGACTGAGAAAAGAGACTGACACGCCCCTCAGGGAATATAAGGAGACGTGTTAGCTCTGAATCCCTGTTCAGGTCAACTTGTTTATTTGAGTTAGCAGTTCAGACAAATTATTCTGTGTGGCGTTCGCCTCTGATTTATGGTTCTGCTCATTATCAGACTTGGTAGGCAGCTTCTGGGAAAACTGCCAAAGAAGGATTCAGCCAAAGGAAGTTAACACTGTTGTTCCTGTTCCTGTCTGTTTGTGTATTTTCCTTTGGAAATTTGGATTCTCACCTTGTGGCTACAGGTGAGACAGAACAAGTTACTATACAAATAAAAGAAACTTTTGAGAGATGTCTGTCTTGGAGTTATTGATTGGAATGGAGGTTTGCTGGAATGCTGACGCCTGGTGCCTTAACCACTAGGCCAAACTAGCTCTCCAATTTGTTATTCCTTTTCTTCATTTTTCTTTGAAAAATTGTATGGTTTTTATTTTAATAAAAGCCATTTAACACAAATAATATAGTGCATACAGTATACCCGAAGTTAGGATAAATGCCAAAACAGTCCAAGTTGATAACATCAATAAGATATTGTAAAAAGTTCCCAAAGAATCATTCCAACCTGGGTGAACCAGCTTCACAATTGTGAATGTAGTTTAACATTAAGCAAGTCGAAACAGATGTGTGTTGGCCTTCACAATCCACATTTAATTGAGGCGAGCTGGCAGTTATTGACCAGGAAAGGGAGACATGGTGGACTGTTGAATGCAAATGTCAACTCAGTGAGCAGCTGCCATCAGAATGACAAATTCCAGGCTTAGGAAGTAAATTGAAAATAGAACTACTCATATAATAACAAGCTTTGTACTAATCTTAGGTGAAAAATACATGGAGGATTCTGCATAGATGCAATGACACCATAGGAAGGAATTTATAGTGTTGGAAATGGCGCAAGGAGATTGTAGCTGGTTAAAAATTTTATGGGGTTAGAACAGCTTCTCTATGAAGAAAGGCTACAAATGTGGGGGCAGGGTGTTATCTAGGAAGAAAGGAAGGTAAGAGGAGGCATGGTAGGGGTCTATAAAAAGCATGCATGGCACAGAGAAGCTGGTTTGCTCTCCAATACACAGTGTTAGAACTTAGCCACAGTCACTAAAAGTAAATGAAGGGAGAATCAGAAATGGCAGAAGGAAACACTTTCTCACATTGCATACTTAGATTTTTGCACATTGCATACTGTTGCGAGGTCTGCAATTATAGCCAGCTGTTTTTATGTTTCACATAATGGACAGATCCAGCACGATTCTCTTATGTTTTCGCTTAGTTATTGGTTCCTCAGTTGAGAATTTTGAGTGTAATAGTCCAGCACTTCTGGAGGGTGCCAGGTTAGGGAGGATTTTGTCTCCTGTGATATTTTACCCTGCAGTAGGTAGGGTACAACCTGCAATCTAAACAAAGATGAATGTATTTTTCTTGAACAGAAGATTACATGCTGAGAGACCAAGAGATTTCATCCAGGGATACCTGATTGTTTGGGAAGAACATCCGGGAGTGATTTTATCCTATCAGTTTTCAGTGACACATAATCTTTTTCCAGGATGCTGTTAGGGATAATATATATCATTCACTTTTTCACCCTGTAATGAGATCAGTGGGAATTGCAACCGTGGTACTGTACAGATCTGTATCTGTTGGCATAGAGAGTGCAAGCTGGAAGATGTTCATTGAGGATTTGCACTGTGTTGCGAATCATGCCTCCTCAAAATTGTTTTTGTGGGGGGGGGAGAATTAAAATATTTATTTATTTTTTTGTTGTGAATTTTTTTTGCTGCCCATCTCATTTCTTTTTTTTGTTTTGAAAAGAATTTTATTAATTTTCTACAAACAAACAAGACAAACAAAACATTAAAACATCAACTCTCATATGTACATCCAGCGTGTTGGTTGGTTCATCAGTTTTGTGCATTCATTTTATAGTTTCAATTACAATTATGTTACATAACAACTCATATTGTCAATCCAAACTTATATATCAAAATATCGCTATTAAAAAAAGAAAAAGAAACTTTTGACTATACTTTTAATCATTCATGCTTTATGAGATAACAATACTTTAAACAGTTTATTCTGTAACAAATCATATAATCATACCAAATCAATCCTAAAAACACTTTATAAATATAGTATCAAATAACAAAGACAAGAGAAAAAATAAAGATATTCCTTACTATCTAACATTCTAAATATTCTATTATCGTATTTTATCATCTAGCCATTGATAAAAAAGATCCCAAATTTCATAAAATTGTTTATCCTCTTGCTCTCTAATTTCAAATGTCAATCTACTCATCTCAGCCCATTCCAATATTTTCTGAATAATTTCTTCCTGTAATGGTATTTTCTCATTCTTCCAGTTTTTAGCAAATACAATCCTAGCCGCTGTTAATACATTCACAATCAGGTATTTCAAATCTTTACTATATATATCAGGTAAGATTCCCAGTAAAAAGATCTCTGGTTTCAAGTCTATGTGTTTCTTTGTCATTTTTTCCAACCACATGCGAATCTTAGTCCAATATTTTCTAGCGTCCTCACAAGTCCACCACATATGGTAATATGAGCCAGGTATCTGATGATATTTCCAGCATTTTTCAGATTTGTTCTTAAACATTCTTGCTATTCTTGTCGGGGGAAAGTGCCACCTGTAAAACATCTTATACAAGTTTTCTTTATATGCTGTTGACATTGTCATTTTATAATTTTGAGACCACAATTTTTGCCATTTCTCTAAATCAATCCCATATCCAAAATTCTTCCCCCAAACAATCATAGTTTCTTTGACTTGTTCTTCCTTTAATTTAATTCCCAGTAAATAACCATATAATTTTTTAATCACCTTCTCATCAGTACCCATCAAGATCTTATCTAAATCAGTCTGTTTATCATAGAATCCCTCCATTTTAGAATCTTCATCATACCTTGAATGTATTTGCACATATGAAAACCAATTCATCCTTATACCTTGTTCCTCTAAATTTTGAATTGATTTAAGTTCACCTTTTTCATCCAAAAGTTCCCCATATCTATTTCCACCATTAATACTCTTCCGTCTTCATCCGTGTAGATCAGTTTTGCTGGGATAATCTCTTTAATGTATAGAACCACTCCTCTTTTCTTACATTGAGTCAAAGAAGTAAACATTTTCCCGAGTTTTGGCTGCACTAACAATTGTTCATGTTGTTTTTTAAAATGAACTTCTTGTAAACAAATTATATCAAATTTTAATTTCTCTAATTTATGAAAAGTTTTCCTCCTTTTAACAGCTGAATTGAGTCCATTTATATTCATTGTAATCAATTTTTTTTCTTCCATGATTATGCTTTATATTTAGGTCTAACAGCTCTCGTGGATCTCACTTCACACTGTTCTTTACTATCCACCTGTCCACCTACTGCATCTTTCTCTTTTTCAGTCTCCAGTTGTTCCTCTTGAAACTCAATTAATGAGACCTCTTTCTCTGCCTCCTCTTCTCTTCTTCCAAAATATTCTGCATGAAAAAGTTCTGCTTTCTCAATTGAGTCAATTGAGTCTCTGCTCTTGCCACGTAAACATGAATCCTTCTGGAATCAGCCATCTATAATTCACTTCGTTTTCCAGTAGCATTTTGGTCAGAAATCAATATTCTCTTCTCATCTCTCTCACACTTCTGGGTATTTGTTTTAAAACCACAATCTCTTTGCCTTTGTATTTCAATGTCTTCTCTCTTACCACTTGTAGTATTTGTGTTTTAATGGATTTTTTGGTAAATCTAATATGGACTTCCTTTGGTAATTTATTTCTCATCGCGTATCTTGTATAAACTTGATATACCTCATCTACTCCATCCATCATCTTTTCCTCTGTAATTTCCAAAGCATCCACCAAAATTTCTATCATTATCGCAGCCAAATTTTGTCCTTTTTCTTCTTCTATATTTTGAAATCTGAGATAAAATTCTGACCTTTCCATCTCCCACCTCAACATCCCACTTTTATCTTGTTCAACCACTGTTAATCTACTGTCAATATTTCCAATATTCTCCTCTCTTTGTTTACCTTCTTCCTCAATTTTTTGGAATCTCTCCTCATACTTCACCATCATTTGTTTAATATTTTCCACTTTTTCATCAGTCTTCTCCGTTCTTTGTTCAATGTTCTCTATTCTTTGTTCAATGGTGTCTGATTTTGTCTTGAGATCTTGGATTCCTTGCATAATCATCTGTAAAGTTACTTTTTCTTGTTCTTTATCTTGCTTCAACATTGTCTGAATTAAACGTTGTCCTCCAGCTGGTGGGGATGCAGAGGTAGAAGTAGAAACGCCAGATGATATTGGTTTCCTGCTCATTTTAATGCTTCCAAATCTTCAAATTCTTTTTAACTTTTAATCCAACTGGTAGAATAGCCAATTATAATCCAAAATGGAAAAATCCAATAGTAAAAATCCCAAAACCAAAGAAGAAAAAGGAAAAAAAGGAAGAAGAAAGATCTTCAGATTCTTCTAGACCCTAATCCAATTACGAAGTAGTCCACCATAAAAAATGAAAAATAGAAAAAAAAACCCCAAAAATAATAATATTGATTAAGAAAAAAAAGAACAAAAATAAAAAAGAAAAGAAGAAATTCCTTCAGATTCTTCGCACCTTAATTCAGTTGAGAAGTTTCAATAATCAAAAAGAAAAAACAGAGTGGTCCAAAAACATGGATAGAAAAAGCAAAAGGATCCTAGTAAGGATAAGGAGAAAAAAAGAAAAATAAAGAAAAAGCTCTGAAGCTTTCCCTTTGAAATAAAAAGCAAAAATAAGAATATCACTAGAATTGGAATTTACAAAGAGGCTGGTGAGTAGGGGTATAACAAGTATATATATATATATATATATAAGAAAGCACACTGCACTTTATTTAGTTGTCCAAGGCTCTTATTATGACTCTCTTCTCCACCAGCTTCAAAGCCAAGCCTCAAGTGTTGAAATATTGATAAGAGTCCAGGAAAACACTGTGGACTCTGCTGTGCTCTCCCTCTATCTTATCACATTAAAATGTCCTTGAGAAGGAGTCTTCTTACAGTTCTCTCCAATTCATATAAAATATTTTCAAGCCTTTAGTTGGCAGTGTTACAAAGTTTCTTAATACTCTTTCCCCCCCAGCCAGAAAAAAAGGATAATTTATACAAAAAAAAAAAATAGCCAAAGGGAGCCTCTATCCTAAAAGAAAATTAAAAAATCAAAAGGAACATAAAAATATATGTAAGAGAAAATTCAATCTGGTTACCTACAAAGTCACACTAAAGTCCCCCCCAAAAAAGTAAGAAAAAGAAAAAAAAACCCAAGCCTCAATTTGACATCACTTTAAAAAACGCCGCTCATACAGTTTTTGTCAAAAAAAAAAAAATCTCACAGGTTTTTTCTCTATTCAGGGTGCCCTTTCAAATCTCAGCAAATTTACAACAAAAAAGAAGTTTCTCACCCAGCCGACACACTTTCACTTCCAGCCACTTTCTTTCCGGAGCTGTCCCGAGTTCAGCAGCTATGGAGGCTGCCTCTCCGCCGCCAGCAAAAGGGCTTCTCCCGGATCAAACCAGAGATTTTGCGATATCCCTGGGATCCTGGGACTATGCCCTTCATGATCATCGTCTCTACAGGATGGTTTAGGTCCATTGGGACCGACCAGGAGTGAAAATATCGGCTGCGATCTCAGAGCCCCGAGATCGCAGCTGTATCGCCGAAATGAAGCTCTGCCTTCTCGCCCATCTCATTTCAAAGTGACTCTGGGTAAATTATAACCTAAAACATTCAAATCATCAAAAATCTAAAAAAAATACCCAATAACAATAACTGTTGTGTATGTACCATAGTTAATAAAGTGTGAGCTTGAGGTAAAGTGCAGGGTTCTGGCCCTGTACTTCTGATTGGTTATTAGGCGGCCAGATCAGATTGGTTAGTTCTTAGGAATCTGATTGGCCCTTAACAGAGGATTATTATTGGTTAAAAGAGCTAGCGTTCATAGCTCGCTATTGGACAACTCTCACAAGGGTTGCCTATATAAGGCAGAGTTCACTGTTGTTGTTTAGAGAAGTCACTATGCAATAAAGAGCTGAAAGTTCACATTCAGAAGCTGTCTCCATTTACTCCGGCCGATGTCCAAGTACTTAACACTGGCGACGAGGATGGGATGTGGAGACTTCTGAACCTAAGAAGCCAGGAAGTAATACCGAGCACGTGATAAGATGACGCCAACAACGGAACCATGTCCGGCGGCATTGTACCACCCGCTCCGTTCGATCCAAACCAAGAGGATTGGGAATCCTACATGGATTGCTTCCAAATGTTTCTCGAGACGAATAATTTGAAGGACACCACAACAGCAAAGAAGCGGACACTGTTCCTGACGCATTGCGGCCCAGCTGTATTTAAGATGGCTAAAGCACTAGCCAAACCTCGAGAAGTGAAAGCCATGAGCTGGGACGACCTCGAACCCATCCTGAGAGACCATTACATGCCAACCGTGCTTACACTCGTGAGACGCCACGAGTTTTATCAGAGAAACCAACGAAAAGGAGAGAGCGTGGCCAATTTTGTGGCAGACCTTCGAAATTTAGGGGGCCTCTGCGGGTTCGCCGATTTAGAAGAAGCACTAAGAGATCGAGTAATTCTGGGATTAGATGCGCTAGGTGTGCAAAGCAAGCTGATGGCGAAAGGCGACATCAGCCTTGCTGACGCCATCGCCGAAGCCACGGCTGCGGAGGCGACCAAAAAGTCGGCTGCACAATTACAGCGAAGCTGCAGTCCGGCAACACCACCGACCGGCGAAATCTTACCCAACTCAGAAGGGCAGCTCTCAACAACACACCACGAGGACCTCTCTTCGTCGTCAGACAGCGACGAAGAAGGGGTCCATCGACTGCGGTCCAACCGGGACCCTCGCCCTAAGCCCTTACGTCCTTGCGCTGGCTGTGGAGCAAACCATGCCAGGGCCGAATGCAAATTCCGCGATGCACTCTGCCATGAGTGCGGGAAACGAGGCCATTTCAGCCGGGTCTGCCGCAGCTTACCAGGACCCAGCCAGGCCTCAAAAGGGGCCAACTATTGCCAATCGACAGGAAACCGTCCTGTAAGGCGAGAGCCAGTAAACCCCTCCTATAGAAATCGAGCTTTGCAAAAAGAAGAGGCTCACCATACTATCACTATAGGTCACGCCTCAGTTTTGGACACTAAGAAAATTTGAGTCACAGTAGCCATCGAGAACCAGCCTTGCCACATGGAGGTCGACTCGGGATCGTCTCTCTCGATGGTGTCTTGGAAGACACTCAAGCAACTTATCCCCACAATCCAACGCCAAGACCTCCAATTTCAACGCCTCATCCTCAAGGACTACCAAGGAAATCAAATCCCCATTGTCAGGTCCTGCCGAGTCCGAGTCTCCTTCAAAAAGCATACAGCGTACTTACCTCTAACAATCATCGATAGAGATAGGCCTTGTCTATTAGGCCTCCAATGGTTCGCGCCACTCGGCACCGAAGTGGCCAGCGTGAACCGATTCGGTGGTTGTGAGTGGGAGGAAGATCTTATTTCTGAGTTTAGCGACGTCTTCGCGGACCGCTTAAGCGAGTATAAAGGGACCCCAATCTCATTTAGTCTAGATCAAAAAGTAGCCCCTATTCGCTTGAAGCCCCGTCGAGTTCCATTCGCTCTTAAAGCAAAGATCGAAGAACAACTCGACAAGCTAATTGCTCAAGGGGTGTTGAAGCCCATTGATCACTTTCCATGGGAAACCCCTATTGTAACACCCATTAAGCCAGACGGGTCAATCCGAATTTGTGGGGATTACCGGGCCACTTTAAACCATGCCCTACAGCAGAATGCGTATCCAGTTCCGGTGGTGCAGCACCTCCTTCATTCCTTGGGGGGGAGGAAAGGTTTTCCCTAAATTAGATTTAGCTCAAGCTTATCAACAACTACCAGTGGATGAAAAGACGGCCCAAGCCCAAACAATTGTAACGCACAGAGGTGCCTTTAAATATACCCGATTGCAATTTGGGGTTAGTGTAGCCCCGGGGATATTCCAAAGCCTCATGGAAAGGTTGTTACAGGGAATCAAGGGCATGGTTCTGTATTTTGATGACGTATTAATTGCAGCCCCTACCAAAAAAATCTTGCAGGATCGTTTGAAATGTGTTCTTAAAAAATTCCAAGAGGCAGGACTTAAGGTGAAAAAAAATAAATGTCACTTATATACTGACAGTGTTGAGTTTTTAGGGTATCGGATTGATAGCCAGGGCATTCATCCTACCGAAAGTAAATTAAAGGCGATAAAAAACTCTCCCAGGCAAGCTTCGTTTCGATGATACAGCTGTGATCTTGGGGCTCTGAGATCGCAGCCGATATTTTCGCCCCTGGTCAGTCCTAACGGACCTAAACCGTCCTGTAGAGACGGGGATAGAGAAGGGTACTGTCCCAGGATCCCAGAGATACCGCAAACTCTCTGGTTTGATCCGGGAGAAGCCCTTTTGCTGGCGGCAGAGAGGCAGCCTCTATAGCTGCTGAAGTCAGGACAGCTCCGGAAAGAAAGTGGCTGGAAAGAAGTGTGACGGTTGGGTGAGAAAAACTCTTTTGTGTTGTAAATTCGCTGAGGTTGGAAAGGGCATTCTGAACAAAGAAGAAATCTGTGAGACTTTTTTTATTTTGACTGAAACTGTCTGAGCGGCATTTTTTAAAGTGATGTCAAATTGAGGCTTGGGTTTTTTTCTTCTTTTTTCTATATTTTTTGGGGGGAACTTTAGTGTGGCTTTGTAGGTAACCAGATTGAATTTTCTCTTATATATATTTTTATGCTCCCTTTGATTTTTTAACTTTCTTAAGGATAGAGGCTCCCTTTGGCTATTTTTTTTTCTTTTTTTCTGTATATATTGCTCCTTTTTTCTGGCTGGGGGGGAGGAAGAGCATTAAGAAACTTTGCAACACTGCCAACTAGAGGCTTGAAAGTATTTTATTTGAATTGGAGAGAATTGCAAAAAGACCTCTTCTCAAGGACATTTTAACGTGATAAGATAGAGGGAGAGCACAGCAAAATATTATTGCAGGTGCTTTCCTGGACTGTTATCAATATTTCAACACTTGAGGTTTGGCTTTGAAGCTGCTGGAGAAGAGAGTCATAACAATAGCCTTGGATAAATAAATAAAATGCAGTGTGCATATATATATATATATATATATATATATATATATATATATATATATATATATATATATATATATGTTTTCTTAAGTTTTCGCGGGTACTTACATGTCTGGCATTCAGCTTTGTTCGGGTATTTTCCCACGTGGTGCTTTTAAAGTTGTAGCAACGTTTCAGCAGAATCTGATTTGGCCCCATGGACAAGAAAACCTAAACAACTTCCTAACACACCTAAACAGCGCACACCCCAAAATCAAGTTCACCATGGAAACAGAAACAAACAAACAACTACCATTCCTAGATGTACTAATCTACAAGAAAACAGATGGCACACTAGGACACACCATATACCAGAAGAAAACACACACCAACCGCTACCTCAATGCCCAATCCCACCACCACCCAGCACAGATAAACTCTGTGGCTAAAACACTAATTACTAGAACCAAACGCCTGGCAGACAAGACACACATTAAGACTGAACTATGCACCCTGACTAAAATATTGACAGCCAACAGCTTCCACAAAAGCAAAATCACCAACTTGATCCACAAAAACACACTGAGACATAATAGAGACCCAGAAGATGAACAGACCCATGGAACAGCTGTCCTGCCCTACATAAGAGGCACTACAGACAAAATTAATAAGATTCTATACAGACACCACATCAAGACTGCCTTCAAAACAGACAGAAAAATAGCAGCCATCCTCAGGAACCCCAAAGACAAAATTGACCTGGAAAACCAAGGCATATATGAAGTCCCCTGTGCATCATGCCCGGCCAGATACATTGGACAGACCAATAGAAGAATAAGCACCCGCCTGGATGAACACAAAAATGCAGTCAAAAAGCCGGAACACACTTCCTCACTCGTCCAACACATGGAAGCCACAGGTCATAACATCAACTTCAATGGCACCAAAACCCTAGCCACCATAGAAAATCCCAGCCACAGAATCATCAGAGAAGCCATAGAGATTGAAAAAAGACCAGAAAGCATGAACAGAAGAGATGATTCCACCAGGCTGTCAATCATTTGGAAGCCTGCACTCACAAACAAAAAAATCTCCACACCACAAGTCAGGCAAACACCTGGGCACAAACAGATCCCCCCTGATACCTCCAGCTCAAACACACCCCAACCAGGCACCCAGATGAAACCCAGCTTCCTAACGAATGATAGCCGTCCATTTACCCGAAGCCAAGCTGCACTAAAGGCCTCCAATAAAGTAACACAATGTTGCCAGCCAATCAAGATACAAAAAGAGCCCCCCCCCAAAAAAACAGATAGAAGATACTAGTAGCAGAACACAGCAAACTCCAAGACCAATAAACACAGACCAAGACTCTCAACCAATCAGGAGGAAGAAAAAACCATTCTGACACAGCAATAGGCTGCCCCAAATTTAAATCTGAAACCACTGTAAAAGTCTGACTCACAAACACCATACAGAAGCCTGATGATGGCAGATGAGATTCTGCTGAAACGTTGCTACAACTTTAAAAGCACCACGTGGGAAAATACCCGAACAAAGCTGAATGTCTGGCATTCAGCTTTGTTCGGGTATTTTCCCACGTGGTGCTTTTAAAGTTGTAGCAACGTTTCAGCAGAATCTCATCTGCCATCATCAGGCTTCTGTATGGTGTTTCTCTGTGAGTCAGACTTTTACAGTGGTTTCAGATTTAAATTTGGGGCAGCCTATTGCTGTGTCAGAATGGTTTTTTCTTCCTCCTGATTGGTTGAGAGTCTTGGTCTGTGTTTATTGGTCTTGGAGTTTGCTGTGTTCTGCTACTAGTATCTTCTGTCTGTTTTTTTTTTTGGGGGGGGGGCTCTATTGGTATCTTGATTGGCTGGCAACATTGTGTTACTTTATTGGAGGCCTTTAGTGCAGCTTGGCTTCGGGTAAATGGACGGCTATCATTCGTTAGGAAGCTGGGTTTCATCTGGGTGCCTGGTTGGGGTGTGTTTGAGCTGGAGGTATCAGGGGGGATCTGTTTGTGCCCAGGTGTTTGCCTGGCTTGTGGTGTGGAGATTTTTTTGTTTGTGAGTGCAGGCTTCCAAATGATTGACAGTCTGGTGGAATCGTCTCTTCTGTTCATGCTTTCTGGTCTTTTTTCAATCTCTATGGCTTCTCTGATGATTCTGTGGCTGGGATTTTCTATGGTGGCTAGGGTTTTGGTGCCATTGAAGTTGATGTTATGACCTGTGGCTTCCATGTGTTGGACGAGTGAGGAAGTGTGTTCCAGCTTTTTGACTGCATTTTTGTGTTCATCCAGGCGGGTGCTTATTCTTCTATATATATATATCCCATTTGCCAGGCTTCTTCTAAATTTCAATTCTAGTAATATTCTTATTTCTGCCTTTTACTTTAAAGGGAAAGCCTCAGAGTTTTTTTCTTTATTTTTCTTCTTTTTTTTTTCTCTTTTTATTGGGACTCTTTTGCTTTTTCTATCCATGTTTTTGGACCACTTTGTTTTTCTTTTTTGATTATTGAGACTTCTCATCTGGACTTAGGTGTGAAGAACCTGAAGGAACTTTTTGTTTTTTCTCTTTTTGCTTTTTTTTTTTGCTCTTAATCAATATTGTTATTTTTGGGTTTGTTTGTTTTTCTCCTTTCTATTTTTTCTTTTTTATGGTGGACTACTTCGTAATTGGATTAGGGTCTAGAAGAACCTGAAGATCCTTCTTCTTCCTTTTTTCCTGTTTCTTTTTTGGTTTCATGCCTTTTACTATTGAAGTTTTCCATTTTGGATTAAAATTGGCTGCTCTGCCAGTTGGATTAAAAGTCAAAAAGAATTTGAAGCTTTGGAAGCATTGAAATGAGCAGGAAACCAATACCATCTGGCATTTCTACTTCTAACTTTGCTTCCCCACCAGCTGGAGGACAACGTTCAATTCAGACAATGTTGAAGCAAGATAAGGAACAAGAAAGAGTAACTTTACAGATGATTATGCAAGGAATCCAAGATCTCAAGACAAAATCAGACATCATTGAACAAAGAATAGGAAATATTGTACAAAGAACAGAAAATATTGAACAAAGAATAGAGAAGACTGACGAAAAAGTGGAAAACATTAAACAGATGATGGTCAAGTATGAGGAGAGATTCCAAAAAATTGAGGAAGAAGGTAAACAAAGAGAGGAGAAGATTGGAAATATTGACAGTAGATTAACAGTGGTTGAACAAGATAAAAGTGGGATGTTGAGGTGGGAGATGGAAAGGTCAGAATTTTACCTTAGATTTCAAAATATAGAAGAGGAAAAAGGAGAAATTTGGCAGCGATAATGATAGAAATTTTGGCAGATGCTTTGGAAATTACAGAGGAAAAGATGATGGATGGAATAGATGAGGTATATCGAGTCTATACAAGGTATGCGATGAGAAATAAATTACCCAAGGAAGTCCATATTAGATTTACCAAAAAATCAATTAAAATGCAAGTATTACAAGTAGTAAGAGAGAAAACATTGAAATACAAAGGTAAAGAGGTTGTGGTTTTAAAACAAATACCCAGAAGAGTGAGAGAGATGAGAAGAGAATATCGAATTCTGACCAAAATGCTACTGGAAAACGAAGTGAATTATAGATGGCTGATTCCAGAAGGATTCATGTTTAGGTGGCAAGAGCAGAGATATAGAATTGATTCAATTGAGCAAGCAGAACTTTTCCATGCAGAATTTTTTGGAGGAAGAAGAGAGGAGGCAGAGAAAGAGGTCTCATTAATTGAGTTTCAAGAGGAACAACTGGAGACTGAAAAAGACAAAGGAGCAGTAGGGGGACAGGTGGATAGCAAAGAACAGCGTGAAGTGAGATCCACGAGAGCAGTTAGACCTAAATATAAAGCATAATCATGGAAGAAAAAAATTGATTACAATGAATATAAATGGACTTAATTCAGCTGTTAAAAGAAGGAAAACTTTTCATAAATTAGAGAAATTAAAATTTGATATAATTTGTCTACAAGAAGTTCATATTAAAAAACAACATGAACAATTGTTAGTACAGCCAAAATTGGGGAAAATATTTACTTCTTTGACTCAATGTAAGAAAAGAGGAGTGGTTCTATATATTAAAGAGGCTATCCCAGCAAAATTGATCTACATGGATGAAGATGGAAGAGTATTAATGGTAGAAATAATAAATAATAATATAAAAATACTCTTGATTGCAATTTATGCTCCGAATGATAAACAAGAAGAGTTTTATAAAAAGCTACACATGAAAATAATTGGACTGGACTATGTTAATATAATTATGATGGGAGATTTTAATGGAATTGTGGACAATAAATTGGACTATATAGCAACAACAACAAAGCAAAATAGAAAGACTCTCCCTAAGTCTTTTTTTTAAAATGACAGATGAATTAACTTTAAAAGATATTTGGAGGGAAAGAAATGTTAAAGCTAAACAATACACTTTTTATTCAAATGGACATTTATCATGGTCCAGATTAGATATGATTTGGATCTCAACAGAATTAATATCCAATATTCAAGAAACAAATATTGAAACAAGTACTTGGGCAGATCATAGCCCAATGACAATGAAATGGAAGGGACAAAAAAAAAGATCGAGATGGACATTAAATAATACTATTTTAAAGGAGAAAGATTTTATACAATGGATGGAGAAGGAATTGGCTTTTTTCTTCAGAGAAAATAAAAAAGAAGATACTTCAACGCAGAATGTTTGGGATACAATGAAGGCATGCGCTAGAGGTTTGATAATAGATTATATAACAAAAAAGAATATTAGGAAAAGGCAAGCTTCTAAGGCCTTGGAAGACGAGTATAAAAGTCTTGAAAAAGAATTACAGAAAATGCCACAGAAAAAGGATATTAAATTGAAGCTGGATGTAATCAAACATAAAATGGAATTAATAGAGAAAGAAGAATTGGCACAGAAAATCAGAAACTCTAAACAGAATTATTTTGAAGATGCAAATAAACCAGGTAGATGGCTAGCATATAAATTGAAAAAAGAGAAGGAATCAAGAAAAATATTGAAGTTAATAGATGAACAAGGCCAAGTTTGTTATGGGAATAAGGAGAAAAAAGAAATTATACGAGATTTTTATGGGCAACTATATAAACAAGAGAATATTGATGAGGAAAAAGTCAAACAGTATTTACAGGAAGCTAATTTACCGAAGATATCTAAAGAATCTGAAGAAATGCTAGAAAGCAATATAACAATGATGGAACTAAATGAAGCATTTAAGAGACAAAATAATGGGAAAGCACCGGGTCCAGATGGACTTCCAGCAGAATTCTGTAAAACATTTCAAGAATCATTGAGCATCCCATTGTTAGAAGTTATGAATGAAGTTATGTTAAAAAAGATGATACCCAAAACATGGTCAGAAGCTTATATTACACTTATACTGAAAGAAGAGACTGACCCACTGCAAATTAAGAATTATAGACCTATTTCTTTATTGAATGCAGACTATAAAATCTTTGCTTCAATTTTAGCAGAAAGACTTAAAAAATATTTCAATAATTTTATTCACCCAGATCAAAATGGATTTCTGCCAAAGAGACAAATTAGAGACAATATGAGAGTAATCTTGGACACTTTGGAATACTATGAGGCTCATCCTGAAAAGCAAATGGCTTTGATATTCCTAGATGCTCAAAAGGCATTTGGCAACATGAACTGGAGATTTATGTTATTACTATTGGAGCAGATGGGTTTTGCTAAAAAAATTTATTCAAGCAATAGAAGCCATATATAATAAACAGACAGCAAGGGTAATGATGGCGGGGGAACTTACAGATTTTATTAATATTAGGAAAGGCACAAGACAAGGATGTCCCCTATCTCCTTTGCTATTTGTGTTGACCTTGGAAGTGTTGAATAGAAATATTAGGGATGATAAAAGCATAAAAGGAATGTAAATTAAGAAGGAAGAATTTAAGCTACAAGCTTTTGCTGATGATTTAGCTTTTATTCTGGAAGACCCGCTAGAAACAGCTCCAAAGTTATTGGAAAGGATAGAGACATATGGAGAGGTGGCTGGTTTGAAAATAAATAAAGATAAAACAAAGATTTTGACAAAGAACACGCTATTGAGACAGAGAGAAGAACTGGCAGATCTTTTGAAAATTCAAGTTATAAATAAGGTTAAGTATCTGGGGATATATTTGACAACAAGATGTAGCACATTAAAGGAGAATAATTATATTAAAATTAAACAACAGATAACTACAGATTTGAAGAAGTGGGAAAACTTGCAATTGTCATTAATAGGGAGAATTTCAACAATTAAGATGAATATCTTACCTAGAATTTTATTTTTGTTTCAAACAATACCAATTAGGCTTGGAAAAGACTATTTTGAAGATTTAAATAAAATTATGTTGAAGTTTATATGGCAAGGTAAAAAAGCGAGAATAAAGCTAAAGCTTTTGCAATATGCTAGAATTAGAGGAGGTTTTGGCCTGCCTAATTGGGAATTGTATTATCAAGCTGCAAGTTTGATGTGGGTCAAAGAATGGATAACATTAAGAAAAAGGTTGTTGACATTAGAAGGGCATGATTTGCTGTTGGGCTGGCATGCTTTTTTATGGTATAAGGGAACTAAAACACAGGGTTATTTTAGAAGACATTATGTACGGGAGTCTTTGTGGTTAAATTGGGAGAATATAAAAAGACAATGTTATTTGAAAATTCCAGTTTGGTTATCGACTATTGAAGCATTTTCCTATCCTATAATTTACAAGAAGGAACAAACAGTTAGATATGGGGAACTTTTGGATGAAAAGGGTGAACTTAAATCGATCCAAAACTTAGAGGAACAAGGTATAAGGATGAATTGGTTTTCATATGCACAAATACATTCAAGGTATGATGAAGATTTTAAAACGGAGGGATTCTATGATAAGCAGACTGATTTAGATAAGATCTTGATGGGTACTGATGAGAAGGTGATTAAAAAGTTATATGGTTATTTACTGGGAATGAAATTAGAGGAAGAACAAGTCAAAGAAACTATGATTGTTTGGGGGAAGAATTTTGGATATGAGATTGATCTAGAGAAATGGCAGAAATTGTGGTCTCAAAATTATAAAATGACAATGTCAACAGCATATAAAGAAAACTTGTATAAGATGTTTTACAGGTGGCACTTTCCCCCGACAAGAATAGCAAGAATGTTTAAGAACAAATCTGAAAAATGCTGGAAATGTCATCAGATACCCGGCTCATATTACCATATGTGATGGACTTGTGAGGATGCTAGAAAATATTGGATTAAAATTCGCATGTGGTTGGAAAAAATGACAAAGAAACATATAGACTTGAAACCAGAGATCTTCTTATTGGGAATTTTACTTGATATATATAGTAAAGATTTGAAATACTTGATTGTAAATGTATTAACAGCGGCCAGGATTGTATTTGCTAAAAATTGGAAGAATGAGAAAATACCATTACAGGAAGAAATTATTAAGAAAATATTGGAATGTGCTGAGATGAGTAGATTGACATTTGAAATTAGAGAGCAAGAGGATAAACAATTTTATGAAATTTGGGATCTTTTTTGTAAATGGCTAGATGATAAAATACGATAATAGAATATTTGGAATGCTACCGTGTTTCTCCAACAATAAGGCTTCCACCAATAGGAAGCCCCACCATGTTTTATTGGCAGGAGGTGAAATTAAGCCCCGCCCCCTAAATTAAGGCCTTTTAAAAGCATGCATTTCCCCGCCATTTCTCACATCGTTCGTTCGTTAGAACTACACGAGGTGAAGAGAAATGGGGGGGAAGGGCGGGGGTGGGGGGAAATGTGCCTTTAGGAGTGCCCTGCAGGTAGCCTAGGCTAGAATACTCTGATAGCCGATAAAAGCTCCCTTGAAGGTAGAATCACCAGCCACTTCGATCGGCCGGTAGAAGCGGCCTGGGGCGAGCGCGTACACACACTCCCCTCGCCAAGCCGCTTCTATCTGCCCATAGAAAGCTCCCTAAAGGACACAGTCCTCAGCTGCTTTGGGCGAGGCGTGGCTGCCCCTATCCCCTCACCTTTAAGGCAGACTCTTTTCAGCGAGGGGAGCTCCCCAAGCGCATTCAACAGCCACTTCGATCGGCCGGTAGAATCGGCTTGGGGCGAGCGCGCACACACACTCCCCTCGCCGCCAGGTTGCTTCTATCTGCCCATCGAAAGCTCCCTAAAGGACACAGTTCCCAGCTGCTTTGGGCGAGGCGTGGCTGCCCCTATCCCCTCACCTTTAAGGCAGACTCTTTTCCGCGAGGGGAGCTCCCCAAGCGCGTTCAACAGCCACTTCGATCGGCTGGTAGAAGCGGCTTGGGGCGAGCGTGCACACACACTCCCCTCGCTGCCAAGCCGCTTCTATCTGCCCATCGAAAGCTCCCTAAAGGACACAGTCCCCAGCTGCTTTGGGCGAGGCATGGCTGCCCCATCCCCTCGCCTTTAAGGCAGACTCTTTTCTGCGAGGGGAGCTCCCCAAGCGCGTTCAACAGCCACTTCGATCGGCCGGTAGAAGCGGCCTGGGGCGAGCGCGCACACACAACCCCCTCGCCGCTAGGCCGCTTCTATCTGCCCATCAAAAGCTCCCTAAAGGACACAGTCCCCAGCTGCTTCAGGTGAGGTGTGCCTATGCATCAGGTTCCCAACTGCAAACTCAATGCAACTGCAAGCTCAATGCAATGTACATATGCTCTTGTCAGAATAAATATCAGAGGAGTCCAAGATTCCAGCTGCATTTCTGCTTCCTGAGCCATCCCCCCCCCTTGATTTCCCACTGCAACCATTTGGATTGCAGGAGGATTGCTGAAGAAGCTTTTGTCTTCTCCTCTCCCACTCTTTTAAACTTATCTCTCCAGCCTTGGAAATCCTCTCCTGGGGACTCCATCCCAGCTCCAACTGCATGCCAAATCCCAGCCACCACCCCAAGGTGGCTTAATGTGTTTGGGTTAATTGATTAATTGAGTTAATGATCTAAAGTGATTTTTATTTTGGTCTAGAGAGAAGATGAGTTTAAAAAGAAAGAGCTACTCTGTGGAATTCAAGAAAGCAATGGTGGAGGATTCTCGTGGTAAGAATCTGACCGCTTTCTGCAAAGAGAATATGTTGCATCTCCATATGGTCCGAAAATGGAGAGCTGAGTATGATAACCTCTGTCAACAGGTGCAGAAGAGAAATGCCAAGAAGCGCAGGTGTGAGTCAGGTCGGCATCCATTATATCCTGAACTTGAAGACACCATCTCTCAATGGATTGCTGACAGGAGAGCAAAGGCTTTTGTTGTAAGCAGGGCTGATATTCAAGCATTTGCCCTTGCAATGGCACCACAGTTTGAAATTACCCAAGGAGAATTCAAAGCCTCTCATCGCTGGTTAGATGGCTTCCTTCAGCGATATGAATTGTCTCTCAGAAGATCCACCTCGCTCTTCAAGCTAGAAGATGCTGAAATTGTTAAACGGGCACTTGCTTTTAAATCTTTTGTTGATGCCATTGATTTCTCCAAAAATAATGTCTCTCACATGATTGCGATGGATGAGACTGCAGTTTTTTGGGGCCAAGAGGCTCAAACAACAATCGATAAGAGGGGTGCCTCGTCAATTTACATTCCATCAACTGGATACGAAAGTGCACGTATTACATGCGTCTTGGCCATTCGCCTGGATGGGACAAAAGTAGCACCTCTTGTCATTGCCAAGGGCAAAAAAGAAAAAATTGAACGTGTTTCAGGGATTTATGTGCTTGAAACCGAAAAGGCTTGGTGCACACAGGATGTTATAAGGAAGTGGATCGAGTTAATACTGCCACTTGTTGTGCGAGGTGGCCAAAGAGGCATGGTAATATGGGATGCAGCCAGCACTCACTGTGTGAAAGACATGAAGCGGTTTCTTGCACAAAGAAGAGTGGATCAAATAATGATCCCAGCAGGAATGACAGGACATCTCCAAACCCTGGACATTGCAATAAACAAACCATTCAAGGACAATCTGCAGGTACAAATCAATGACTATATTGAGAATCGCATAGAGAGAAACCAACGAGGAAACTTTGTGAAGCCTAGCCTGGCAGAGGTTGTGAGTTGGGTGAAGAAGGCATGGGATACCATCACTGACACCTGTGTTGCCAATGCACTATGAGCAGGATACCTGGACAAGAGACACTCCTTTAAGGAGACCTCTATTGCTAAACATCAGCGATTGGGACCAATTCTTTTACAGGCAATGGAATCACAAGAGATGCCAGGAGGAAATCAGGCTTTGGAGTGTTATGACGATGTTCCAGAAGAAGATGACATAACTGTTTTGGAATAAATTGTTCCTACGTATGTTTGCATAAATTGTTCCTGTGTTTGAATAAATTGTTCCTGTATTTGAATAAATGGCTTGGTTTATTTATTTTTATTAAAATGGTGGATTTTAAATAAATTGGGGTGTTACTTTGTGGTTCCACTGGGGGTGGTGGCTGGGATTTGGCATGCAGTTGGTAACTTACAAAAGGGTTGTTTATCATTAAGATCTGCTTTGTGATTAAAGGCAACGTGAAATGAGGGCAGGGAGGGAAGAAGAAGCAGCTTCTGCTTAACCTGAAGGTCCCTGCTCTTCCGCCACCTCTCTCTTTTTACCTGGGGGGGGGGTTGTCCCAAGACCCTTTGAGTTTATTTATTCATTTACGTTTCCCCAAGGGGCTTTTTTTTGGGGGGGGGGAGTGTTTCTCCTCTGCAATGCAGCCAGCATCTCTCCTGGGCCCAGCAAGACTCCTCCATACTGGAAGGAGTTGGGGGTTCAGGGAAGTGTCCTGCTAATCATTAAAGCAATCTGAAAGACCACCCTTTGGGGCCACCAGGATGACACTTCACCCAGCTCAGGCAAAAAACCCAGGAGCCCCTCCACTCCGCCCCTCCCTGCCCACCCCAGTGCCTGCTCTGCTCAAGCCAGAGATTGGGCGGGGGGGGGGGGGGAAACAAGCCTTGATTCCCAGAGTCCACCTGGGAGGGGGCTTGTCTAGGATGGAAACTAAACAGGGTTGGAGCTGGGATGGAGTCCCCAGGAGAGGATTTCCAAGGCTGGAGAGATAAGTTTAAAAGAGTGGGAGAGGAGAAGACAAAAGCTTCTTCAGCAATCCTCCTGCGATTCAAATGCTTGCAGTGGGAAACCAAGGTGGGGGGGGGGGGGATGGCTCAGGAAGCAGAAATGCAGCTGGAATCTTGGACTCCTCTGATATTTATTCTGACAAGAGCATATGTACATTGCATTGAGCTTGCAGTTGCATTGAGTTGCAGTTGCATTGAGTTTGCAGTTGGGAACCTGATGCATAGGCACACCTCGCCCGAAGCAGCTGGGGACTGTGTCCTTTAGGGAGCTTTCGATGGGCACATAGAAGTGGCTTAGCAGCGAGGGGAGTGTGTGTGTGCGCTCGCCCCAAGCCGCTTCTACCGGCCGATCGAAGTGGCTGTTGAACGCGCTTGGGGAGCTCCCCTCGCGGAAAAGAGTCTGCCTTAAAGGTGAGGGGATAGGGGCAGCCACACCTCGCCCAAAGCAGCTGGGGACTGTGTCCTTTAGGGAGCTTTCGATGGGCAGATAGAAGCGGCTTGGCAGCGAGGGGAGTGTGTGTGTGTGCCCTTGCCCCAAGCCGCTTCTACCGGCCGGCCGATCGAAGTGGCTGTTGAACGCGCTTGGGGAGCTCCCCTCGCAGAAAAGAGTCTGTCTTAAAGGCAAGGGAACAGGGGCAGCCACGCCTCGCCCAAAGCAGCTGGGGACTGTGTCCTCAAGGAAGCTTTCGATGGGCAGATAGAAGCAGCCTGGCGGCGAGGGGAGTGTGTGTGCACGCTCGCCCCAGGCCGCTTCTACCAGCCGATCGAAGTGGCTGTTGAACGCGCTTGGGGAGTTCCCCTCGCAGAAAAGAGTCTGCCTTAAAGGCAAGGGAACAGGGGCAGCCATGCCTCACCCAAAGCAGCTGGGGACTGTGTCCTTTAGGGAGCTTTCGATGGGCAGATAGAAGCGGCCTCGTAGCACACTGGCCGCTCTAGGTGGGGGAGGAAATTAAGTCACCCCTGAAAAGATGGCCTCGCTGTTTTTTCAGGAGTCAAAAAAAAATAAGGCCCGGCCTTATTATGTGAGAAGCACGGTAGATAGTAAGAAATATCTCTATTTTGCTATTATTTTGTTATTTGATATTATATTTATAAAGGGTTTTTTAGGATCGATTTGATATGATTATATGATTTGTTGAACAATCTGGTTAAAGTATTGTTAGCTCATAAAGCATGAATGATTAAAAGTATAGTCAAAAATTTCTTCTTTTTTTTTAGTGATATTAGGATATATAAGTTTGGATTGATAATATGATTGGTTATGTAACATAACTGTAACTTGGACTACAGAATGAATGCACAAAAATGATGAACCAACTGACACACTGGATATACATACGAGAGTCGAATGTTTTAATGTTTTGTTTGTCTTGTTTGTTTGTAGAAAATTAATAAAATCTTTTTTCAAAAAAAAAAAAAACGCTCCCAGGCCACGAAACAAGGCCGATCTCCAGGCATTCTTCGGCCTCATTAATTTCTATAATGTATTTTTACCGCACAAGGCGACTGTTGCTGAACCGTTACACCGGTTATTAGATAAAAAAGCATTGTGGGTATGGGGTTACCGGGAAGAACAAGCGTTCCGGAATGTTAAAAAACTGCTCACATCTGACTCTGTACTTATGCAGTATAACGAGACTTTACCATTAGTTATAACCTGCGATGCATCACCCTTCGGGGTGGGCGCCATTTTGAGTCATATACTGCCTAATGGGAACGAAGCCCCTGTTGCATACTTTTCGAAGACTCTTTCACATGCAGAGCGGAACTATGGACAAATTGATAAAGAAGCTCTCGCAATCGTTTCAGCTGTAAAGAAATTTCATGAATATGTGTATGGAAGGACATTTACCATTATAACTGACCACAAACCATTGCTAGGGATAATAGCCGGGGACAAGCCAACCCCCTACATATTATCCCCTAGAATGACCCGATGGTCAGAATTCCTAGCTGCTTATAATTATCGCCTACAATATTGCCCAGGGAAAGCCATTCCCCACGCCGACGCATTAAGCCGAGCACCGCTTCCAGAGACTCTCGACGATCTGGCACCAACTGCAACCACGTTGCAGATCGAAACACTCAACTCGCCTCCTATGACCGCCTGAGACATCGCGAGAGAAACCAAACGAGACCACACCCTAGCTCGAGTCTTAGGCTGGGTAGAACGCGGATGGCCATTGGACCAAGTACCAGATGACTTCGCGCCATTCAAATCTCGACAGACTGAACTTTTTCCCCAAAAAGGCTGTATCATCTGGGGTGATAGTCGTTGTCCCAGAAAGACTCTGGAAGATGCTGCTACAAATTCTGCATGAGGGCCACCCCAGCATCGTGCGGATGAAAGCGCTTGCACGAAGCTAAGCATGGTGGCCAGGCATGGACCGGCAAATCGAGCAGTGGGTCAAAGCGTATGCCAATTGCCAACAAGCCAGCAACGCCCCACCAAAAGCCATGCCTACTGAATGGGAGACGCCACGTGGACCCTGGTCCAGAATCCACCTGGATTTCTTGGGGCCAACCAAAGGATATACCTTTCTGCTGACAGTCGACGCATACTCCAATTGGTTAGAAATTCATCGTATGATGGCTACAACTTCCGAGGCAGTGATCAAGATCCTAAATAGACTCTTTGCAACCCACGGATTGCCTGATGTCCTGGTGTCCGATAACGGGCCACAGTTTACGGCACTAATGTTCGAGCAGTACCTCGCTGACCGCGGCATCCGCCATGCGCTCACCTCGCCTGTGCACCCTGTGACCAACGGCCAAGCAGAACGCATGGTCCAATTTGTTAAAAAGACTTTGCAAAAAATGGACTATGACAATATCGATGACAAAGTCAACCAAATTCTCTTTTTGCAACACATAACTCCACATAGCGTCACCGGCAGAACTCCCGCCGAACTACTGATGGGATGAAGACTCCGTTCCCACCTCGACCGGTTGCACCCTGCTTACGAACTGGAAAAGCCAATAGGATCCAGTGGCCACTATCGCACCTTCCAGGTAGGAGACCACGTTTACGCACGAAACTTATCAGGCGATCCGTTATGGATAGAGGCAATGGTAGTACGAGTGACCGGCCCCAAATCCTACGTAGTGAAATGCTGTGACAATAGACTGTGGAAATGACATATCGATCAATTACGGTCACGACTCACAACGGCCAGTCAACAACTCCCCCATGACCAAACCGAGGGGGGGGAGGTACAGAAGAAGATGACGTTCCAGGGAACCTGTTCGAAGGGAGCGACAAATTAAGTGAGACTCAGGAAATGGAGCAGGAAGGAGAATTGTTTGCACTGCAAGAAATTGCACCTGAGCAAGAAGCAGATCCACTGCCAAACAACAATCTACCTCAACAGGATTGCAATCAACCAGTCCAACAAAAATCCAAAAGACTTAAAAGACAACCGTCCTATTTCAAGGACTATATAACTACACCGTAATTAAGAAGCCAGGGGGAAGGGGTGTTGTGTATATACCATAGTTAATAAAGTGTGAGCTTGAGGTAAAGTGCAGGGTTCTGGCCCTGCACTTCTGATTGGTTGTTAGGCGGCCAGATCGGATTGGTTAGTTCTTAGGAATCTGATTGGCCCTTAACAGAGGATTATTATTGGTTAAAAGAGCTAGCGTTCATAGCTCGCTATTGGACAACTCTCACAAGGGTTGCCTATATAAGGCAGGGTTCACTGTTGTTTAGAGAAGTCACTATGCAATAAAGAGCTGAAAGTTCACATTCAGAGACTGTCTCCATTTACTCCGACCCATGTCCAAGTACTTAACAATAACAATGCAGACAGAATAAAACCATTAACATAAGATGAAGGAGGCAGCCAGATCCACTGAGGAGGGGGAGGGGAGAGCTCTTATTTAATCAACCAGCAGCTCCAGTTTGAAATTCTCCCATTGTGACCCCAAGCCATCTGGCAGACCCAGGTCTTCAGGATCTTACAGCAAGTCAGAAGGGCAGGAAACGATCTCACCTCAGGCAATAACATATTCCAAAGGGCAGGAGCCATTGCAGAAAATTTATTTATTTACTTATTTAGCATATGGCATGTGTTAGCCAGGGCTCTTTACCCACGGGACACCTGAATGCCAGTAGGGATCTGTTATCTTTACCTGTGGGACACCTAAATGCCAGTAGGTATTCGGGGGAGGCTCCTTTCTTGTCCCTGCATAGTTTATTCACTCACAGGAATCAAACCAACAATCTGCTGACCTCGGCAGTGGCAAGCCCCGCATCTTACCACATGAGCCACCGAGCCCCAATTGCAGAGAAGATTGCTGGCTATTCAACGCTCTCCCTTTTGACAGGTCAAAGAGAACGAGTCCGAAGTCTCCAAAACCAAAATAGATTCCCATTATACCAAGTGGTCCGTGCTGATGGAGCATGGATCAGCATGAAAGGGCCAAACCAAAAGAGCAAGCTTCTGCTCAATGGCAATTTCTTGTAAGGAAAGTGGACAGCCTGTCTATTACTGGGTGGCAGCCAGTGGTGGGATTCAATTTTTTTTTACTACCAGTCCTGTGGACGTGGCTTGGTGGGCGTGGCAGGAGAAGGATACTATAAAATCTCCAGCCAGAAGTGGTATTTGTCGGTTCTCCAGACTACTCAAAATTTCCGCTACCAGTTCTCCAGAACTGGTCAGAACCTGCTGAATACCTGCCTCTGGTGGCAGCATCTGTGTAATCTGAAAATCAGAGTATTTGGGATAGATTTGCTAAAAGCTGTATTTGGTGGGATGCCAAAATTGAAGGAGGAAGGGGGGCAATGTTGTAGACAAAACCTGCAAGACCTAGATTTTTTTGGCGTCACAGGGTCTCATTAATCATTTTTCACTTAATGAGCTTCTCTGAGTCCCACCTCCCTTAAGTGCCAAGAAGGGAATTTAAACTGAGTGAGAGCCCAGATTGTAAATCATTGTTCATCTATATTGAAATGCATGGAGCACTTGCTGAGTCATTTAGATACAAAGTCAATGGAGGTGTATTAGATTCGTGGTAGCCTGTTGTGCCCAGATTCACAGCAAAGAGGATGAGGGAGGGGGGAGCAGAGGCAGGGATACACACATTTCCAGATATTCTAATCCCCTGTTCCAATATTCCCAAGCTCCAGTTTGGCAGCATCCTACTTTCTGCCCTCTGCCTTCTGTTTTCTCTTATCTCCTGCTTTGTAACACATCCCCGAATACGTTCATTGAAAAAGCTTTATTTAAGGGAATGGGGAAGGAAAACATTTCATTCCAAGATTCTAGCTGCCATTGTTGATATGAAGGGTTACTGCAGCAAAACACTCTAGTTTATGCCATCTAAATAAGTCAGTTGAGTTTCTGTCAGGATGTGGGGGGGCGGGGCGGTGTAGTAGGTCAGTTAAGATCTACTAGTACATTACTGGGTGATCTACAACAAGGGATTCTGCATCACTGCAGTTTAATAATAGCAGATGTAGTGCAAGAGCTATTGAAGAGCTAATTGCTGGAAAGCTTTTAATGAAGCATGGCAGGAAAAGGTGAATTGGCAGCTGACACAAGTGTGAATGGGAAAACTGAAGCAGGTGAATTTGCTGTACAATTGTACCAAGAAGTTGGCCGAGGAAATGGATTTATGGGATGCAGCAATTTGTTGAAAGAATTTTAGTGGGAGGATCAGTGTGCTAGATTAGACTTTCTGCTGTATTTTTACAGTAGCATAAATAGCTCATGGTAAGAAAAGAAAGTAGATGGGAATCTGATGGCAGCCTTATGAGGCTATCATCCTTTTGATGTGCCTCCTAGGATTTCAGAGGATGAGACATTCCAAAAAATGGGGAGGTAGGGATGACTTCCTAAAACATCAGTCTGCTAAGATCTTCAAATGTGAATGGAAATGATAGGGTTATATTAAAGTTAGCACCAGTCAAAAATTGTAATAATGATTTTATTAAAAATTACAACTTCAACAGTAGTTGAAGCGGGGGGATTGGGGAGAGTAAGGTTTCCAGAAAAGAAGGCACAATTCTTTGCCGTATGGCTGGTGGTGGTGTAGAAACAGGACTCAATAAAAAAACAAACATCTGCCATCAATCAGTATGAAGAGTGATATTGCTTTGCTGTGCAAATGAGCAAAAGGGAGTCAGCAGCACCTTTGAAATGAATTATCCCCAGCATCATTCACAAAGCAGAAACATGATCTATTCCTAGCAAGAGAGTGAATGGCTAGGAGATCAAAGTATTTGTTGGGAAGGATTCTCCTTAGCCATGCTTACAGCTGTCCTCGCTGGAGCTTGCAAGTGGAGCATTGCTGGGCCAGCAAAAAATGGCAAAGAGTAAGACCCATGTATTTAACCATAGGTCGTGACCTTCATTATAGGAATTTAGCTAGGTTAATAGCCCCCTCCCACCCACCCCCACCTGCAATGCATTGGCCTTGCAAAACATTTCATGCAACACTCTTCTGAAATTCTAGATGTTATGGTAATGTTAATATGTATTTTCATGGTCATGAAACCAAGGGAATCTGAACTGCAAAATAGTCTGTAAATAAATCAGGAAATGCACAGCAGTTTTATTTCTAATCTTCACACTTGACTACGCAGCACAGACAAATTTACATTAAAACATAATGAAGCTCTTCAAGCTGAATCTGATAAGGGAATTAGAATCCAACAGAGAAAAATGTAGCAAAGGAGACAAGGGAACAAAGTGAGATGGGAGGGCAGGGAGAGAAGAAAGGTACGTGGAGCAGAAAGCAGAGTGAATCCTTCCAGACAAACAGCTCCTTGTAGTCTAATTCTAAAGGCTTTGGAGAGGGTTTTCCATCTTTTCTTCCTTGATGGATTTTGTCTGGTGCAAAAAAAATGGAAGATGTAATGGGAAAATTTGGGGAACATATAAGAGGAAAATGATATCTGTCCCTTCTCTCACATGTCATAAATGAACAGGGACAACTACATGAAAAGGAGAAGGAGAAGGAGAATTACCATAATAATATTGCAAAGATGAAACATGAGTTAAATTCAGATGAGTTAAATACATGTTTAAAAAAGAGAATGTCAACATTTCATACTTCTGTGGAAAAGAACAAATAGAATTACTTTCTGGAAAAAAAAAGAAAAGGAGAAAATAATCAATGCAAGAGGGGGGAGAACTAATCAACAGCTCAACTGTAGACAGATTCAATTCAAGGTTATGAACTACCCAGTTAGAAAAAAGTTGTAAACAGATGCGGAAGAGAATTGGTGAAGACAGATTGAAGAAAACAAAGAAGGGTTCAAAAGCAAAGTAAAAATGTTAGCAGTAAATAACTAGATCAAGAAATGAGGAATATTGTGTGGGGGATAAGGTTCTAGACAGACATTGTGCCAGAGGAAGGGGGAGAGAAAAAATAGAAACATTAATATATAAAATAATATAAAATAGAAAAACTGTCTCAGGGAAGCAGTGAGGCCATACATCCAACAAAATCCTGAGAATGTAACAAAAGCAAATTTATAGCAAGAAGAAAGAAACTGGAATGTGCAATAATGAATAAAAAAGGGACAATATATTTTAGAATGAATGATGAAATATGATCAAGCTTATTACAGACAAATCACATGCAGCAAGGCCATCAAGAGATGTCAGTAAACATGGTGAAACTTGATGAAAGGGTACCAGAAAAGATAATTCCAAAAGTTGCTTGGAAAATGCAATGTAAGAAAAATATAAAAAGTTAAAAGTTTGATGAATATTTGCACGTAAGATCAGAAAAAAGGTTGAGCTACATATGTAACTGAAATAACAAGAAGAAGAAGAAAAGAAAAGAATTAAAATTGGTCAACCCTGGGAGTGCTGATGATAAAATGAAATAAAATTTAAAAAATAGATCAGCAACAGTCAGGGAAAGGTGAAGGTTGAATAGAGTTTAAGTGGAGAGGAATGCAAAATAATAAAGAATCCTTGTAAACTGTTAAGTCCTGAGCATGGGTGCAAGGAACAGAGATGAGACATCGAACAGTGACTTCAACTCTTTATTGTGAAATAAGAACAGAGCAAATACTTGGGCAGCAGCAGCTCTTTTATAGAGCTGGCTGCTGTCAAAACAACCAATGATTTGAGTTTACCGCTTTCACAAGTGTCCAATCAGAGGGGCCTGTTAACAGCCAATCAGACTGGCCAGAAACGACCAATCACGACTTGCTATTCGCGGGCCAATGAGGAGTGCAGGATTACGAGCCTGCTGTAAAGTAAAGCTATTTAGGGTTGTTACTGCTGCGTAGGCTTAGTCCATAACACCCCTCCCCCCTAGGTTCCGTCTGAGGGGTGGGGTGACGTATTCTCCTAAATAGGCAGGTCGCTTCACCTGTCTGCTTGACCTGCGCTGTTCCACCGGTTTCTGTTCTGGCTCTGGTTCCGGTGGGCTGCTAGCTGGGCTGGTTGGTGAAAACGGTCCCGCTGTGCCTTCGAATGGCTCTGGGCTGCTCTCCCTGCTTACGTCAGTGCTGTCTTCCGGGTTCCCTGGATCTGTTTCCATCGCAGTGCTGTCACGCGGCGAGGCCACTCCCTGGCTCGGTTCTCCTTCTGACAGTGAGTATCCCCTGGTTGGTTGTGTAGACTGTTGAGTTTCGATTGTTGTTTCTTTTTCGGCCTCCTCGATGTTCCTTCCCCCCCCCCCAGTTAGAGATACAAGGGCTGAGATAGGACTAGGTGCTAGTCTGGAACGGAGTTGGTCTATGTGGCGCTTCCACATCTTACCATCTGCAGTTTGTAGGCGATAGGATCGGGGTCCCGTAAGTTGTGTTATGGTAGCGGGGACCCACCATGGGATGCCCGAGAAGTTTTTCGCAAACACGGGGTCACCTTCCTTGAATGCCCGACACTTGCTGCTGGATCCTGGGGGTTGTTCAGGCATGTAGTTTGGGTGGAGGCGATCGAGATGCAAGTGAAGTTTCCGGCCCATCAGGAGTTCAGCTGGGGTTCTGTTCGTGGTACTGTTTGGGGTTATGTGCTGGAGGAGAAGCATCTGGTTTATTTTGTCATCAATGTCGCCATGGTCCATTTTGTGCAAAGTCCTACCATTGGCCGCAGGGTGAGCTGGCGATGTTAAGGCATGGCGGATGCCCCGATCTGCCAGGTACTGTTCGAATGCCAGGGCAGTGAATTGGGGGCCATTATCGGAGACCAGGACATCCGGCAATCCGTGGGTAGTGAATAGTTTATTCAGTTTTTTAGTGACCGGCTCTGTGGTGGTGCTTTTCATCTTGTGGCCCTCGAGCCAGTTTGAATTGGCATCCATTGTTAGGAGGAAAGAGTGTCCTCTTGTGGGTCCCGCAAAATCGATGTGGATAGGGGACCAAGGACCTTGAGGCGT
Source organism: Hydrophis major (assembly GCA_033807585.1). NCBI lineage: Eukaryota > Metazoa > Chordata > Lepidosauria > Squamata > Elapidae > Hydrophis > Hydrophis major. The sequence continues at coordinate 223,598,492 of CM066329.1, forward strand.
TTCCCACTGAGTTGGGGGAGTTTTTGGAGGAGTAGAATGAGTCTCCTGGCATTTGCTGCACTTTGCTACCCAGGTTTCTATCTGTTTGTCTAACCCAGGCCACCATGCATAACTCCTGGCCAATGCCTTCATCCGCACGATGCCTGGATGTCCATCGTGCAACATTTTTAATACCTTATGTTGCAATTTCTCTGGGATTACAACTCTGTCTCCCCACAAGATGCAGCCTTTTTGGGAGAATAGTTCTGTCTGTCGATTCCTGAATGGTTTGAAAGTGTCATTGGGTGCACTGACCGGCCAACCCCATTCCACCCAGCTGAGGACTCGTGCCAAAACAGGGTCCTTTTTTGTTTCTGAGGCGATGTTTTGAGCGGTCAGCGGCGGTGATTTGAGGGTTTCGATTTGCAATATGGCTAAGGTTGGAGCTGGGTCCTCTATAATGTCTGGTAGTGGAGAGCGGCTCAAAGCGTCAGGGTGGGGAATGGTTTTCCCCGGGCGGTGTTGCAATCGGTAATCAAAGGCGGCTAAAAATTCTGACCAATGAGTCATTCTTGGTGATAAGATATGGGGAGTTGGTTTGTTTCCCGCCAAAATACCAAGTAGCGGCTTGTGGTCTGTAATTATGGCAAAGGGTTTCCCATACACATATTCATGGAAACGTTTAATTGCGGATACAATAGCGAGAGCCTCTTTATCAAGTTGACTATAGTTCCTTTCGGTCTCAGAAAAGGTTCTTGAAAAGAATGCAATAGGTGGCTCATTCCTATTTGGTAGGACATGGCTTAAAATGGCTCCCACTCTGAATGGTGAGAGGTCATAGGTAACCATCAAGGGTAGAGTCTCGTTGTATTGCATCAATACAGCATCGGAGGTTAAGAGGTCTTTTACTTGTTGGAATGCCCTTTTTTCATGCCGTCCCCAGACCCAGGAAGCCTTTTTGTCGAGAAGTCTATGTAGGGGCTCGGCTACGGTCACCTTCTGGGGCAAGAAGATGTTATAAAAGTTAATGAGTCCCAAGAAGGCTTGGAGGTCTGTCTTATTCCTAGGTCTCAGGGCGTTTTTGATTGGGTTAGTTTTTTTTCGGTGGGGTGGATTCCCTGTCTGTCGAGAAGGTATCCCAGGAACTCCACTCTCTCCATACAAAGTTGACACTTGTCCCTTTTTACTTTCAGGCCAGTGTCTTTAAATTTCTGAAGAACTTTTCTGAGTCGTTGTACTTATAACTTTTTAGTGGAGGCAGCTATTAGGACGTCATCAAAATAAGGCACAACGCCTTTTATGCCTTGTAATAGTCTCTCCATTAAACTTTGGAAAATGCCAGGCGCCACGCTTACTCCGAATTGGAGTCTATTGCACTTGAAGGCGCCTCTATGTGTAACTATTGTCTGGGCTTCTGCAGTTGTTGTGTCTACAGGTAGTTGCTGGTACGCCTGAGCTAAGTCCAATTTCGCAAATATTTTTCCGCCACCCAGGGAATGAAGGACCACCGGTACTGGGTAAGTGCTCTGTTGAAGTGCTCTGTTGAAGAGCATGATTTAGGGTGGCCCGGTAATCCCCACAAATTCTTAATGAATTCTTAATGAACCATCTGGTTTCATGGGCGTTACTATTGGAGTTTCCCAGCGGGCATGGTCAATCGGTTCCAATACACCCTGGGCTATCAATTTATCTAGCTGCTCGTCGATCTTCGGCTTGAGGGCAAAAGGCACCCGACGAGGCTTAAGCCGAATGGGAGCTACATCGGGGCTGAGATTAAATGATATAGGGGTCCCCTTGTACTTGCCTAATGTTCCTGTGAACACGTCCTGGAATTCCTGGATGAGAGCCTCTTCCCAGTCGTCACTTCTGGTTTGGTGTATGCCGGCTAATTCAATCCCGAGTGGAGCGAACCACTGTAACCCTAACAAACTGGGTCGGTCATGATCAACGACAGTCAGGGGAAGCGTTGCAGTGCGGTCCTTGAAGGATACTTGGACGTGGCTGGAACCGACAACTGGAATTCTGTTTCCCTGGTAGTCTTTTAGGATGATTCGTTGAGTGCTGAGGTCCTGGCGGCAGATGGCAGGGATCACCTGTTTGAGGGTCTTCCAGGGTACCATTGATAGGGATGATCCCGAATCGATTTCCATCACGCATGGTCGATTCTCAATTGTAACCCTTACGCGGATCTTTCTTGCATCGAATGACGAAGCATGGCCAATAATAATGGTTTGGTGGGCCTCTTCTCATCTCATTGAAGAGGCAGGTGCTCGATTTCTGTAGTAGTAGTGGTTGTTCCATTGGTGGTTCAGATGGTCCCGATTCTCAGGTGGTTTGCCTGTCTCCCGGTGGAGGTTGTTCTCCCTTCGGCTAGGACTGGACTCTCGCTTGCTTCTGCAGACCTTCGCGATGTGGCCTCTTTTCCCGCAGGTCCAGCAGAGTGTGTCGAGGAATTTGCAGTCCTATCGCGGGTGGTTTGCCCCGCAACCAGCACATTGGCGCAGATGTTTCTGGTTCTTTTGCTCTCATTCTGAGCGGAGCCGGTTGACTTCCTCTTCCTCACTGTCTGAGGATGACTCGAGGTCTTCGTGGTGGGCAGTGATAGCGTGCTTCTCAGCAGCGAGTGGGCTATCATTAGCGAGTTGGCGAAGTGGTGCGTTCGCTCGGCGCATTCGAGCGGCTGACTTCCTGGTTGCTTCTGCGGCAGTAGTGTCGGTGATGACATCTGCAAGGCTGATGTCTCCTTTCGCCATGAGTTTACTCTGCACACATCGTGCATCTAATCCCAGAACTATGCGGTCTCTCAGGGCTTCCTCGAGATTTGCAAAACCAGAAAGGCCTCCTAGGTTCCGGAGGTCAGCTACAAAATCCCCAATGCTCTCGTTCTTCCGTTGGTCCCTCTGGTAAAACTCGTGTCTTCGTATCAGCGTAGGTACTGCATAATGGGCCCAGAGGATCGGGGAGAGGTTATCCCAATCCATGGTCTTCACTTCTGCCGGTTTGGCAAGTGCTTTAGCCATTTTGAAAATGGCAGGGCCGCAATGAGTCAGGAACACCACTTGTTTCTTACCAGGTATAGCATCTTTTAAATTGTTGGTCTCTAGGAACATCTGGAAACGATCTATATATGAGTCCCAGTCTTTGGTTGCTGGGTCGAATGGAGCAGGTGGTATGGCGCCGCTGGTCATCTTGCTGTTTGTTGCGTGCGCTCTTCAGCCACGTGCTCTGTCTTGTTCGATGCGTACTTAGTCAGCTTTATCATCTCCGCGTCCCACCTTCGTCGCCAGTGTTAAGTCCTGAGCATGGGCGCAAGGAACGGAGATGAGACATCGAACGGTGACTTCAACTCTTTATTGTGAAATAAGAACAGAGCAAATACTTGGGCAGCAGCAGCTCTTTTATAGAGCTGGCTGCTGTCAAAACAACCAATGATTTGAGTTTACTGCTTTCACAAGCGTCCAATCAGAGGGGCCCATTAAAAGCCAATCAGACTGGCCAGAAATGACCAATCACGACTCGCTATTCGTGGGCCAATGAGGAGTGCAGGAGTACAAGCCTGCTGTAAAGTAAAGCTATTTAGGGTTGTTACTGCTGCGTAGGCTTAGTCCATAACATAAACCAAAGATTATTTTTTTAAAAAAGGAAAATGAAGAAAAACCTCTATTATCAGGAGGAAAGGAAATAGCTGAAAGCTACAATAAAAAGATTGTGATATAGCCATCTGGGGGAAGTTTGGAGTTGGTTGAGAGGGCAGATGATAATGCTGGGAAGATGGAAGAGTTCTAAGATGAAAAGATGAAATGAGGACAAGACAAAGAGAGCAAGATTCGATTGAAATTAATAATAGCATCAGCAGCAATAGTAAACCAAATTGATAGTAAGATACTGTAGTATTCTTTTAAGAACCATGCACAGTGAGTTGAGCAAGGTGTAAGCATTAAGCACTCAGTCTCCTGAACCCTTCCTTCTCCTCTTAAAGCTAAATTGAGAACTTCATGGACTTGCAATATTTCTTGTTTATCTTTCACAGAGTTTTCATTTCTCAGTTGGATTGAGAACTAGGGAGTGAGCTCAAACTGCTAGATGAAGCGATGCAGACTTCTGTCTATGAATAATTTGGGCAGAAGTGGATATTCAACAGGTAGTGTCAGTCTACCATCAAGCAATGCTGATAAGGAGACTTCTCAAGAGCTGTCTCATAGCACTCTTAATTAAAAAAAACAGGGCTTATCTATTTCATCTTTGGCCACTTAGTTTCTTTCTTCTTTTTCCTCTAAGGGGGAAGAGAGGCGTACAAGATGGTTCCAAAGCCAAAGCACTGCCGATAGGATTGATGAATGAAGCAAGGAGGTTGCCCAATGAAAGCTTCTGTAGAAGCATATGGGGAAACCCTATTCACCTGTTTCAGAAATGCCTGTTCTGACCTAGAGTAGAATAGAATAGAATTCTTTATTAGCCAAGTGTGATTGGACCCACAAGGAATTTATTTTGGTGCAAATGCTCTCAGTATACATAAAAGAAAAGATCATTCGTCAAAAGTCAAGAATCATAAGGTACAACACTTAATAATGGTCATAGGCTTCCCCCAAAAAGCAGTAAGCAGACTTTTTGTCCCTGCAAAATCCCTTTTATTAAACCAAGGTGAATTTCTTGCATTCACTTTCAGCCAAAGGCCTAGCAAACAGTCTTTTAAGGGTGTAATTTGGAGCACAGACCTTATCTAGCTTGGAGAGCTGCCAAGTAAATATTTTCAAACGCAGTGCTAACAAGGAAGGACTCAGCACAAAGTCTCTAAGATGCATCGACAGATCTTCACACCGCTGCAATGAACAAATGAATTGTTTCTTGCAAAAACCCCCTCCCCTTTTGCTCCTCTTTTAATCCCTATGGGAGGGGCCATTCACTATTTATCTGTGGCCTTACTCCCATGTCGACCCTTAGTTCTTTTCTTCTTCTTTTCAATTTTTTTTAAAAATAAATTTTATTGAATATACACATTAAAAACATTGAACGTGGTGGTCTTATTTGACATACATTTCTGTCAGTACATTTTACATTTAGAAAGATAAAGAAGTTATGTACATTTACATATACTTATATACATATATACATTTTAAACTTTGTAATTTTTAGGTCTTCCTCATTATTCCTTGAATGTGAGGTCTCTCATCTCTTCCCTATTTCATCTTAAATTCTTATTTCAATTTTATGAACTCCCTTTCATGTCCTTCCAGTAATAAAATGTATTCCATATTTTATGGTATTCTGATTCATCTTGGTCCTTCAATTCTAATGTCAACCTATCCATTTCAGCATATTGTAATATCTTATCAATTGTAACATCCTCACTAGGAATTTCACTTGCTTTTCAATTTATTATTTTCTTTTGGCAGCTCTGCACATGCGCAGGCTGGGAACTGGCTCCAGCTGCTCCACTGCCTCACTGCTTGCATGTCCTTATCAGAATCTGATTCTGAGGGGGAGGCCTAACAGCTGACAGGGAGTGGGAGTGTGGTTCCGGTGGCTGTGGAAAAAACTGGGGAAGGACAAAGTCTGGTTGAGCAGAGCAGGGGAGAGGTAGAGCAAGGGAGAGGGAATTTGGAGGAAGACCCAGGCCCACCCCCTCTTCATCTTAGGGCATGCAGGAACGGAGAAGGGAGCAACATGAGTTGTGTGGCTTATGGGGGAGGAAAGGGCCCTGATTCCTTTCATTAGTTGCAGATGGGAACACAGTATTTAAAAAGGGAGATTGTGCACAGCAACTTGTTGGAAGCAAATCGTGAGTTATCTTTTATTTTTGAGGCTTATCTGGGTTCCTGGTGTCTTCCCAACTGTGTGTGTTTTGTTGGCCTTTGAAGTCTGCAATTCCTTATCCTGCCCTGTCCCATTAATTGCTGCAGCATGGTTTGTGTGGATTTTTATTTACAGTTTATATGTACTTTATTTTCAGACTGAATTTCCTCCACTTTCCTCCACAGTGAAATTTCCTCCACTGTTTTTGGGAGAGGTTTTTCTCCAACTGAAGGTAACTGGACATTGAGGGCAAAGTTGGAGATATTAAAGGGACTTTTCTTACTTATGTGACTGTGTTGCCTTTGTGCCATGCCCTGGGTCATCACAACTGTTCTCCGACTCCGAAGGCAGCTGATAACTGCCAGCCTGCCCTGGCCCCATCTCTGCCTCTGACTCAGAGCCCTCATCCGAGCCTTCCTCAGCCTCCAGGAACTGGGCCATGTTCCTGCCCAACCTCCTCACTGTCTGACTCAGCTGCCAATTCCGCTAGCCTCCAGCAGGCCACAACAACACCAAAGTCTTACTAAATGAGGAAAAGACAAGGAAGTAGAACCTTCCTCAGTCAGGTGCTGAATGGAATACAATTTACATAGTGACTAGATAACATGAAACATATAATCCAACACATGGAGTGGCTGTTGGGTAAAATACTATGGAAGGAATTTCATAATGGTGGTGGTGGGACTCCCTATCCTTTATTTATCTCACTGTATTCTCACTAGCGGGAGTTGATATACAGACCTTAAAAAAGTCATTCTCTCCACACCTCCCACTTCTGGCTTCAGTCTTCTGTTATACAAGTGGGCCAGACTGGCCAAGCCAGTTATCACAACTAAGTTTGTGGTGAAGATGAGGAATTATGCAGCTCAGTGCATATCTCCTCCTGATATGAGTAGGTGAAAATTGCTCTTTGGAGCCACCTCTGTTTTCCTCCCCTGCAGGTGGCCTCTGCATGGAGGAAGTTTAATTTTCTGGCAGGGAAGCTGCATGGGCTGGAGCTGGCAGAAACCGAAGACCATCATCTGGCTCTTCATTTGAAGGGGGGAGGCTTTCTCTGCCCCCACAACAGCCATTCGGCATTTTCTATGCAAAAGCAGACAGACAGGCAGTTAGCTAACTGGGGAAATGACTTCTGCCTGTAATCGTTTCTGTCCCCATCTGTGCAAAACAAATAAAACCCATGTCCCTCCATTCCCTTCTGAATGGACTCAAGAGACAGACATAAACAATGCCCATAGCAGCTACTCCTCCACTTTTCTTAAATTGCAGCTTTTTATGGGTTTTATTGTTATCCAGAAAACATGCCTATTTTGCTGATCAGAATAGCAGTAAAAAGAGGGTCTATGGAGATTGTCAGTCATCCAGGCAATTGAATTTTCTTGTTTTTCTTTTGAAGATGTTTTACTTCTCATCCTAGAAGCTTCTTGAGCTCTGAAGCTTCTTGGATGAGAAGTGAAACATCTTCAAAGAAAAAAAAAGTCCAGTGGCTACTTGAAAAAAAGCACCTTTGGAACAATGAGAAGAATTTCCGCACCACCAACAGCTCAGCTATAAGGGGCGCAGTGGCTCAGTGGCTAAGACGCTGAGCTTGTAGATCAGAAAGGATGGCAGTTTGGTGGTTCGAATCTCTACCACTGCATAACGGAGTGAACTCCTGTTACTTGTCCCAGCTTCTGCCAACCTAGCAGTTCGAAAGCATGTAAAAATGAAAGCAGAAAAGTAGGGACCACCTTTGGTGGGAATGTGTTCCATGCCAGTGTTTAGTCAAGCCAGTCACATGAACACGAAGATTCTTCAGACAGCACTGTCTCTTCAGCTTTGAAATAGAGATGAGCACCGCCCCCTAGAGCCAGAAATGACTAACACATGTGTGTGAGGGCAACCTTTACCCTTAACAGCTCAGTATATATATAGTCCAAGCATGGATCCTTGGTTTCAATTCTCATCATCCTTGTCCATTCACTATAATGAATTAGAATGAAAAGAGTTGCTACCCCATAGAGTGGGGATGGCTACTATATATTAATCTTCCTCGGTCTAGTATCCCTATCAGTTGTGTTGAACCCCACTTCCATAATTCTAAGAAGCCCAGCCCCTGATAAGAATTATGGGGATTTAATCTCACATGTCTGGAAAGCACCAGTTTGGAGAAGCTTAGTTTACCTTGGTGAAGGAAGCACTTTGCTATTATTTCACATGTATAGCATGTAAGCAGCAATTCAATCTGAGATTATTTCATTTGTCTCTTAGCCTGCTCTAATTCATATTATGGTTTCCCTCCGACTGTATTGGAAATCAAACAGATACATCATTAAATGCATGATCTGCCTAAGGGGCCTGTTTGAAAGAGGAGTATACACTCTATAATAAATACAACAAAAAACCCAGTTCAAAAAGGTTGCATCACATATAAGCAAGAAATACAATCCAGGGGAGAGTTTGTAAGATAAAGTAAACTTTTACAGGTTTGATATCCAGTACTTCCATGGTTTCTGTTCTGTCCTTATTAGCATTCTTGAGATCCCCGCGCTTTGATTGGCCAAAGCGCGGGGCACTCTGATTGGCCAGGCAAGCTGCGCCGATTGGCTCGCTAAGAATCTCCCGCGATTGGTCCATTCGGATTGCGGGAGATTCAAAGCGGTGCCATTGGCCGCGGCCGCCGCGGCTAAAAGAATAAAAGCCGCGATCTTTTTCCCTTTGCCCCAGTTCAGTTCCAACCTCAAATAAAGAGCATGATTTGAAGTCACCGACTCCTGGCATCATTTCGTGGACTCAACACTGGTGACGAAGGTGGGATGGGATCCAGGCCCTGAACCGAACCACGTGTCCGACGGAAGCCAGACGAACCACCGCGATGGCGAAAATCGCACCCCCAGCACCCTTCAACCCCGCCACCGAGGACTGGGAATCGTACTCCGACCGATTCCGCATGTTCCTCGAGTGCAGCGACCTGAAGGACGCCACCGGCCCCATGAAGCGCGCCGTCTTCCTGACCCACTGCGGGACCGAGGTCTTCAAGATGGTCAAGGCGCTTGCCAAACCCGCCGATGCGACCGCGATGGACTGGGATGTCCTCGAACCCATACTTCGGCGGCACTACACTCCAGAGGTACCCATCCTGATCCGATGCAACGAATTCTACCGTCGGGACCAGAGGTCGGGTGAGAGTTTCAGCGACTTTGTCGCCGAGCTGCGGCGCCTAGGGGGGCTCTGCGAATTCGACAACCTGAACGACGCCCTGCGAGATCGAATTGTGCTCGGTTTGTGGGACCCCGTCCTCCAGAGCTGGCTGATGGCCAAGGGCAACATCAGCCTAGCAGACACCCTCACCGCAGCCGCAGCCGCCGAAGCAACCCGAACTTCCGCCGACCGCATGCGCAGACCGAACAATGGGGACCGCAGCGGAAACAACAACCTGGCGAGGTCGACCGAGGCCCAACCCGAGACGACCACCCACCAGGGCGACTTCCACTCGGCATCGGGCACTTCAGACGACGAGGAGGACGTCCATCGCCTCCAGACAGGCCGCGACCCACGGAACCGGCGGGGTCGTAAGTCGAGGACCAACTGTGCCGGTTGCGGTGGCGACCACCCCAGGTCGGAATGCCGGTTTTTCGAATCGATCTGCTGGCATTGCGACAAGAAGGGACACATCGCCCGTGTCTGCCGCCTAAAGAAGAATCGCAGCCCGGCACGATGGGACCAGAGCAACCGGAGGAGAGAGAGCACACCACCCCGGACCAGAGATCGCCCCTCGGACAACAGATGGGACCGGAACGGACGATCCCTGCGAGGCGGCGATAACCGGCGAAGAGAGGAGACCCATCAGATGGTCACCATCGGCCACGCCATCACCAATGACGCCCGGAAGGTCCACGTGGAGGTAGGCATCGAGGGCCAGCCATGCAAAATGGAGGTGGACTCCGGGTCCTACCTCTCCATGATTACATGGCAGGAAATAAAGTGCTTGGTGCCTACCCTCCAAAGGAGGAACATAGACAGCCAGAGACTCATTGTAAAGGACTACCAGGGAAACCGCATCCCGGTAGTCGGAACCAAACACTTCAACATCACCTATAAAGGCCACACCAAAAGACTTCCCCTGACAATCGTCGACCGCGACCGCCCAAGCCTACCGGGACTGCAATGGTTCGCCCCGTTCAACATCGCACTCACGGGAGTCGACCACGTCACCGACGACAGCTGGGAGCAGCAACTGGCCCGGGAATTCCAAGAGGTCTTCGATGGAAACCTAGGCAAGTACCGAGGGCCCCTTATATCTTTCAACCTAGACCCAAACGTCCCCCCAAAATGCCTGAAACCAAGGTGGGTGCCATTCGCACTTAAACCCAAGATAGACGAGCAAATTGACAAGCTCGTCAAGCAAGGGGTCCTACAGCCCATGGACCACACCCGGTGGGAGACCCCCATAGTCACCCCGATCAAGCCCGATGGGTCGGTGAGGATCTGCGGGGACTATAAGGCCACCCTAAATGGCGCGCTACAACAAAGCGCCTACCGTCCCAGTAGTGCAACACCTACTGCACTCACTGGGAGCGGGCAAGGTTTTCACCAAGCTCGACCTCGCCCAGGTTTACCAACAGTTGCCAGTCGACGAGCAAACAGCAGAAGCGCAAACCATAGTCACCCACCGGGGGGCATTCAAATGCAACCGACTCCAATTCGGAGTCAGCGTGGCACCGGGAATATTCCAAAGCCTAATGGAAAGACTACTGCAGGGCATCAAGGGGGTGGTACCTTACTTCGACGACATCCTAGTGTCGGCAGCCAACCAAGCCAAACTAGAGGGTCGCCTAAGGGAGGTCCTAACCAAATTTAAAGAGACCGGGATAAAGGTCAAGAGGGAGAAATGCCAGCTATGCACGGAACGGGTCGAATTCCTAGGATACCTCCTAGACTGTCACGGCATTCACCCCACAAACAAAAAAATCAAGGCGATCAAAGAAGCCCCCACACCCAAGTCCAAGACGGAACTACAGGCATTCCTGGGGCTACTAAACTTTTACAATGTTTTCCTGCCCCAAAAGGTGATGGCGGCGGAGCCCTTGCATAGGCTTCTGGACAAGGCGGCGACCTGGACTTGGGGGAAACGCGAGCAAGCCGCCTTCCAAAGAACAAAGGACCTCCTCACTTCGGACGCCGTCCTCATACAATATAACGAGACCCTACCTCTGGCCGTCACATGCGACGCATCACCCTTCGGCATCGGCGCTGTCCTCAGCCATACCCTCCCCGATGGAAAAGAAGCGCCCATCGCGTTCTTTTCAAGGACCCTCACCAAACCGGAGCGAAACTATAGCCAGCTGGACAAAGAGGCTCTGGCTATCGTTGCCGCCGTAAAACGATTCCACGAGTATCTCTACGGCCGGACTTTCACCATCATAACCGACCACAAGCCGCTGCTGGAAATCCTTGCAGGAAACCGGGCCACCCCGAGCATTCTGTCTCCCCAAATGACAAGGTGGTCCGAGTTCTTGGCAGCCTACAACTACGGACTCATACACAGACCGGGTAAGACGATCTCCCATGCAGACGCCTTAAGCCGCTCGCCGCTACCAGAACCTGACACCGACCCAGCACCCACAACGACCACCCTCAGCATAGAGACTCTACCCAACCTGCCCATAACCGCGTCAGACATTGCCCAAGAGACTAATAAAGACAAACGTCTGGCGCGGGTGTTGCATTGGGTAGAGAAAGGGTGGCCGGAAAGGGACAACGACGAGTCCGTCAAAATGTTCCAAAACCGCCAAATGGAACTCTCGCTATTAAAAGGGTGCATACTATGGGGGACAGGGTGGTCATCCCAGAAAAGCTACAAGGGAAGGTTCTGGAAGTACTACAGGAGGGGCACCCTGGCATCGTTAGGACTAAAGCCCTGGCCAGAAGTTATGCTTGGTGGCCAGGGATGGACAAACAAATAGAGGCCTGGGTAGCAAGGTGCCAACGATGCCAGGAAACTAGGCCAAGCCCACCCACAGCACCCGTCCTAGAGTGGGAAACCCCAAGGGGACCGTGGTCTAGGATTCACATAGACTTCGCCGGGCCCACAAAAGGACACACCTTCCTCATAACAGTTGACGCTTACTCCAACTGGCTGGAGGTAAGCAACATGAAGACGACAACCACGGAGGCCGTGATCAAGGAACTCTGCAAACTCTTTGCAACACACGGCCTCCCAGACGTCGTCGTTTCCGACAACGGGCCCCAATTCACCTCGCTGGAATTCGAAAAATTCCTAGCGGAAAGGGGCATCCGCCACGCGCTGACAGCACCGGCGCACCCGGCGGCAAACGGTAGGGCGGAACGGATGGTCCAATTCACTAAAAAGACCATCCGGAAAATAGACCACAGGGAGATCCAGGAAAAAATTAACAAACTACTCTTCACCCAACACATAACCCCAAATACCACAACCAATAAGAGCCCAGCCGAACTATTAATGGGCAGGAAACTAAGGTCTCCACTCAACAGGTTACACCCCACGTATAACCCGGAGAAGCCCCCAGACTCAAACAGCAAACACCGAACCTTCGCACCCGGCGACCCCGTATACGCGAGAAACCTGACGGGAGACCCACTATGGATACCAGCCGTCATCACACAAATAACAGGCCCACACTCGTACCGGCTACAAACAGCAGACGGATGAGCGTGGAAATGCCACATTGACCAACTAAGGTCGAGGACTACCAACCAAGAGACCGCCGACGCACAGACAGCTGAAACCAACCCCCACAACACAAACCAAGGGGGGAGGGAATACCCAGGGAACCAAAACCAAAGAAAAATAAACCAGCCGTACTTACCAGAAAGCAGCCAGCACGACCCCTCACCAGGAAGAGACAGCCAGGCCAGCTCGACCAACCCGGAAAGACCGAGCGGGAGCGGCGAAACCCGCAGCTCAACCAACCCGGGAGGCCCAGGAGGGAGCTACGGAGAGCGGCTCGGCCCGATCAACCAGCCGGTTCCCACGACGGCAGCAGGAGCAGCAGAGATCCCGACCGAACCGGCCGGGATCCAACCTACGACTGAGCTGCGCAGGTCCAGTAGGCTCAGACAGAGCCCCGCCTACCTACGTGACTACGCGACGTAAGGACTGAACCAAGAGGGGAGGGGTGTTCTGTCCTTATTAGCATTCTTGAGATCCCCGCGCTTTGATTGGCCAAAGCGTGGGGCACTCTGATTGGTCAGGCGAGCCACGCCGATTGGCTCGCTAAGAATCTCCCGCGATTGGTCCATTCGGATCGCGGGAGATTCAAAGTGGTGCCATTGGCCGCGGCCGCCGCGGCTAAAAGAATAAAAGCCGCGATCTTTTTCCCTTTGCCCCAGTTCGGTTCCAACCTCAAATAAAGAGCATGATTTGAAGTCACCGACTCCTGGCATCATTTCGCGGACACAACAGTTTCTATCCAGAGGTGGCAATCAGCAGGTTCTGACCAGTTCTGGAGAACCGGTAGCGGAAATTTTGAGTAGTCCGGAGAACCAGCAAATACCTTCTCTGACTGGGGATTTTACAGTCTCCTTCCTGGTAGAACCGGTAGTAAAAAAAAAATTGAATCCCATCACTGTTTCTATCCTAATAGTGCACTAAAAGGCACCATTTATCCTCTACAATAGATAATATTTTGCTATTTGTTCCAGTGTGGAAAAACAATACACTGCCAAGTCTTCTTTTAAGTCCTCTTTTGTAAAACATCCTGATATTCGATGAAGTTCAGTTTTCAAATTTATTGATATTTTCATATTCATAAAAAAAGGAGCAATAAAATAATTGGGGAATTTATGCTATCATCGGGAGAATGATGGGAGTTGAAGTTCCAAATATCTAATGGAAGGCTAGCCCTTAAATTCAGACTTGGCACATTTTGCTCTGTTTGAGAATGCTGGGCACAAATGCTGAGGATGCTGTCAAATGCACATCATTAGGGACAAAATAATTTAAGATACATTTTATGCTGAAAAAGTTAGTGGATATGCCCCCCCCAAAAAAATATATGTTTCCTATTTTACAAAAACGTTTGTGCCCATCTATGATTTCTTCACATTTCTGTCCTAGTTTCATGGAAGATGTTGTTTCATTTTATTTAATGATTCAAATCACATCATACTTTTGAAATTCAGAAGTTCCATTTTTGGATTTCCTTCTTGGAACTTTAGAAGGTGATCAGGGCTATAACTAGTTCATCCTTATTTTGAGCTACTGAGGAAATAGATCTGGAATAAACTTTCCTGTACCAATAGTCCTTGGTGCTCTCTGAGCTTGGTTGTTTCCTTGCAGATGTTTCATTACCCAAACTTGGTGACAACATTGGTGCTGGTGTTAAGAGCTAACCATGCTAACAGTGTTAAGATTCCCTAGTCATCCTAGATTCAGGCATAGTTCCTCCAAAAAGAAGATACACAATACATTATATAATAGTTTGTACTCTTGATATTGTCTGTTCCCAGGAAACCAGATATCGCTGGATAATTGTTAATGAGTAGAATCCAACTCAGCTTCCTAGCTTAATAATTATGCTACCGAAGGCAATTGTGAAAAGTTCAACCCAGTAACCTCTGCTTTTTGCTTTCAATAAGTAGTAATGTTTGCCTGTTTGAAATGCTGGTCCTCCTAAGAAAGGGAAGGATAACATTTGCATCTTGGTATCAAAATGGACTTGGAATACCAGGACTACAATGAGGTCAGATAGTACCTATTGCTCATCTCTTTCTCTCTCTCTCTCCCTCTCTCCTTCTCTCCCTCCCTCCCTCTCCCTCTTCCCCTCCCCCCCCCTCCCCCCCCCCCGCTCTCTCTTTAAATTATTCATCCTAGAAATACAAATCTCCTATCTCAGGAACTAGCCCTAACCCTATAGGCCTAAGTAAGGCATGGCCCTCATGGCAGCAATACCCTCCACAACATGGCAATGGCTAGTACCTTAGAAACTTCACAGGAAATTTCAATCACCCTCTCTCATCGGACAGTTTGGAACCATACTTTCCTAACAACCTGGAAGATAAGTTGCTGAAAGCAGAAGTGTTGACGACCTAAGCAAGCCTGTGCAAAACAGTCTGAGCTTTAGGTAGTGTGCCTGAGTTTTCTATAATTCATATACACCCGCTGACAAGTTGTAGCATTAAAAAAAGGACTTGGCATACAATTCTGGATGCCATTTGGCAGAAAGAGCCTGAAGTCCTTCAAACATGTGAAAGCATAGCATTCCCAGTCAGTATCAATTCAATCTTGCAAGAATACCCTTATGAACAAATAGGTTTCCCTTACAACAGGGGTATCAAACTCAAGGACCATGGACCAGATCTGGCTCATGGAGTGCTTAGATCTGACCCATGGAACTCCCCTGGAAACAGTGAAGGGTTGGCCCATGGTGCCTCTGCCAGTGAAAACGGAGCCCAGGAGGGCTGTGCGTGGCCTCCCCAAGCTCCATTTTCACTAGCAGAGGGCTGCAGGAGGCCATCATGGCTGAAAACAGAGCCTTGATGAGTGAGCTGGCCATGCCAACCCTGGCCACGTCCAACCCAGCCATGTCCACCACCCTGGCCCCCCTGTGGTCAAACCTAACCCTGATACAGCCCTCAATGAGATGGAGTTTGACATCCCTGCCTTACAACATAGGGAGCACTATGTTCTAATTGAAACTTTTTCAAAAATCTTGATGGATCAGACCAAGGGCCCCTCTAGTCCAGCATTCTGGTTACACACTGGCTGAATGTATCAATGATACACTTGAGACATATCAGTGAATGCATCAGTGATACACCTGAGAAATTTAGAAGTCTTCCACCCTCCCCACCCCCAACCTCCATAGGACATGGGAAACCCAAGGAGAACTACAGTGGAACTCCTAACATTGGAATATGACAAAGTCCAGATAGGAAGCATACCCAAATGAATTAACTCTACTTTAAGGTTATATTCATAGAACCTTGCAAATCTGAGAATAGCTTTCTCCCTCATTGTCTTTATAGCCCAAGAAACTGGGTAGGATTGCTTCTGAGACATTTGCCGTGCACCTATTGTTCTGTGGACTAAGCTCCTTCCTATCTGACTGTTTCCCTGGCTGTGGCTCTTTCCTCTGCCTCTCAAGGTCGTTCTCACAGTCCTTCCCCACCATCACATACTCATGGATAAACGATTGTTTCCCAATAATGGAAGAAGTTTCCTCTGGATCCACCTGTTTCCATTTTTACAGAGTGAGTCAAGCTGGCCCTTCTCCATTGGTTTGGATTTCATTGTCTTTTTCAGAACTGTTGATAAAGTAAGAAAAATACTAGTAGAAGTAATACCAATAATAGAATAAAATAAGAAGATATAATTGTAATGGCGATAGTGATGGTGATAACTGTGGTGACAATGATAATATATGATGTGATTCTACAAAAGCTACAAGTGGTGCAAAGAGCCATGGAAAGATTCATGCTCATCAACATAAGACAAGATAGAAAAACCTACACATGGATTAGAGATTAGATGCGGTATCTGCTATCCCGCATCAGATGGGCGCCTCATGAGAGGGAGCGAAGGAGGAAGAAACGACAAGAGATGAGGTTTCTCGGGATGAGTGCGCCCCGAATGTCTTGGCACATGCTCTTTTATTATGCTTCTTCACAGGGGGGGTGAAATTTTTCAGAGCCCAAGTCACAGAGGATATACATGATTTACAATAGTTTAGGTCAACAGGATATACAATAGTTCAGGTCAGTTAAGATACCAGGTTAAACAGGATGTATGTGATTTACAACAGTTCAGGTCAGTTAGGATACCATGTTAACAGGATGTGTGTGATTTACAACAGTTCAAGTCAGTTAGGATATCATTCTGTATTGACAGATGTTTATCTCCCCGTCTCTTATACATGTCTGGCAAAGATCACTGAAGAGACAGAAGTTTAATGTTTACACGAGAATGATACATTGTTGCAATACATAGTTGCACTGATACATAGTTGCAATCACATGAATGATACATAGTTACAACATCTCCTCTGTTTTTATTATTTATGACGAGTCTTCTTCCTTGTCTAAGAAGACAGGAACTATTTTTCTGAAATGTTCTCCGTCCCCGTCATCTAGGCAGGCATGCGACCCGTCAGCGTCAGGGTTGTCCAAGGAGCGGTAACTCAGCAATGACATTTTTTTCATCCGGTGTTAAAGACATAACATGAGCTTGCAATAACACATTAACATCAGCAGTTATGGAAGATAATTGATTTTTCAAAAATTGCAATATTCTATTAAAACAACAAGGTCCTATAATACATATCAATATAATGATTATTAATGGTCCTGCCAATGAAGTTAAAAGGGTTGTAAGCCATGGTGAAATGGAAAACGACCCTTGATACCAATTATACATGTTTAACCTTTCTTTTTCTCTATCTTTTAAGCGTTTTTCTAATTCATTCATAGAATCCAACACGACTCCCCTGCTATCAGCATAAAAACAACATTCTTCTTTAAGCGCAGCACACAATCCCCCTTGTTTTAAAAATAACAGATCTAAACCTCTACGATTTTGCAAGACTACTTCCGAGAGGGACGTCAAGGAGTTTTGCAAAGCTACAATTGATTTTTCAATTTGTAATAAATCATCATCAATGGCTGAACCCAGAGCTGTAATTCTTTTGTCAGAAACAGCTAGTCCTGCAATGCCCGTGGCTGCGCCCGTGGCGCCCAGAGCAAGCAGTAGACCTAAAGTGAGAGTACTAATAATTTCCCGTTTTGCTCTGAGGGGGTATTCCATGGGTGCTTGTAGGGATATAAAATCATCAGAGTTATACACATTAATTTTTGGTACAAGCCATACTTGAATACAAAATGATTTGGATTTAACAAGTTCATCCCCATGGACACATGCTGTGAGACCGGTGTTACAAGCCCAGACAGAATTTTTGCCAGGGATAAAATACATTCCTTTTAGGCGTGATGCTAAATTTCCTCCTGAAGAGGTGTAGACTGGAGAATATCCCCCGACGGTGTGGTAGCGGCCAAGGCGGTGCTTAGGAAGATATAAATCACAATGATAGCCATTAGAAACATTATGACAATATTGTGAATAATTGGATGGAATATTTCCCAAGCAACAACCAACCCCAGTGATGGAAGAGACAGTAATAGTGGAGTTCCTCCAATGGCAACATTCATCTGATGTGGAATTAACAATGGGTTCTTGGGAAGCGATGGCTTCGTAAAAAGGTGGAGAGGCAGACACACAAAGCCAACATGTGGAGGCAATTGATGAGTTTGAGGAGTTCAACAAGGCATAGGAAGCTTTGATCAATGGAATCAATGGGTTAACTTCCTGTGTTATGGGTTGCAAGAAAGGGGATTTAATAACCTTTTCATGTGGTCCCACCGGGTCAAAGCGAGGGAGTTCAATGTGACATTGAATGTAAAAAATATTTCCATAATGCTCTCCTGGCCAAGCTATTTTTAAGCGGGCACCCCATTTCAAGCCAGTGTCCCATAGAGTACTTTTCTTGCCTTTGTCTGTGAACCTTATGGTTACCGGGTTGCATTTGGGCAATTTTTTACCACCACATGGAATATCCCATGTGGTGCGAGTGGCAGTAATGAGATCACCCTTAGTGCCCGGATCCCAATAAATATGTCCAGTTGAAACACACAACCAGTCTTTGCAAAAGTAATCTGACAACCCCCTGCAGTCTAGAAGTCGTTGGGCAGGGGACTGAGTGTTGGAAACGGGCTGTCCGGGGCATACATAAAACCTATGTTCATTTACAAATCTATGATTAGGCTCCGTTGGATGAGAAGGTGAGTTGTAAGCGGTGGAGCCTACAAGCATCTCTGCCAAATCGAATTGAAGCGGTGAGTAAAAGTCTTCTATGCGAGAAAAATTGGTTGTAAAGTTTAAACGAACGCCTTGAAAGTCAGTTATAGTCCAAGTAATATTATATCTTCTATGAGGCTTCTGCGGATCATCATGGGCAGTTCTTTTGAAGCGTCGTTTGTTGACAGGATCAGAGCTTGGGTATATAAAAGCATTACAAGTAGGAGAAAGGGCTATGGATAAGTTAGTTGTGGAACATTTACAATATGAGGAGGGAATACAATTAGTAGAAAAAGGATAATAATTACAATAATGACAATGAAGATTAATTTGGTCATTCATCAAGGACGTTAATTGGGGTGGGGAAACCCATGATACAATATAAGGACATTTGGGTCCCCCTATGTTTTAGATTGAAAAGAGGAAAAGATTTTAAGGTTCCTTTCCATAGGAAGAGTAAAGAAGGAACAAAAGAGCGAGTGGTAGAGTGTTCTGTAAACAAAACAGAAGTGACAGAGTGAAAGCTACGGGTAGCATTTTCATGACGTACCCTCATGGAACAAGTATAATAGCCTTCTGTTAATGAAATGATTTTAACACGAATAGTCTTTTGACAGGAAGCATAGGTTTTGTTGAAGTAAGGTAGAAATTGCAAAGAGGATATAGGCAAGAATATCAGGAAGAGTTTAAGATGCAGATGTAGCAGAGGAATTCCCATGATAGGGTCTTACTGCCCGACCAGGGATCCAGAGAGTGGTTTTGTCTGGCAGTAAGATCACAGCGTATCTTCATCCCCAAGTGAGAAGCTCAGTGGGACCCTGCCAGGCAGGATCTGGCAATCTGCGATAATATACCAGAGGTCTGTTAGGAGGGGGTGAGGGGGAGGAAAAGTGACGAGAAGCAGCAGAAGTGAGAGGAATGCCAGTCAGATTGAGAAAGTTTAAAGACAAAGGTTAAGAGAATTTTGCAATGCTGGGAGGTTCGGGGTTTTTTCCCACAATGAATACCAATTAAAAGCACGTTTCAGAGATAAGTGAGCTCATTACACAATAGCCTAATAGCCTGCCCCTGGCTGTTGCAGGGAATCCCAAACTTGTGGATTACATCCCATCTGTTACAGAAGTCCTGAAAAGCAGAACTTGTGTAGGCAGATCCATTGTCTTTTTTTATTTCTTTTGGATGTCCCAGCGAGGCAAAGGTACGAATTGAATGATTGATGACATGTTTTACAGTTTCTCCCCTTTGAGGAGTAGCCAGAATAAACCCTGAATATGTATCTATTGAAACGTGCAAATATTTTCAAGGGGCAAAAGGTGGATACTAAGTTACATCCATTTGCCAAATTTCACAAGCGAATAATGGCAGCAGCTTCTGCCTGAGTTAGAGAAAATTAAAAAGTTATCATAACTTGGCAGGGGAGATTCAAACACACTCCCTGCTTCTATTTTTTGATGGACTTTTAAAGCCTCTATAATTTTCCTCCAAGTGACCAAAAAGCCAATAGGTGCATGAGGAGGACAATGGAGATGTTCACCAATTTTTTGCCAATTGGAAATTTTTAAGGACCCTCTCTCTGGATAATTGGGACAATGTTGCCACACGTAAGCCAATAATGTAGCAATAGGTTTCTTTTTTATGGGAGAGCCCTTTAAATTAGCAGAGTATTTAGAAGAAGAAGCGACTAGCTCTCTCAATTCCTTCAGATGCTGCATCTGCTGTTGAGAAAAGCCTCCACCCATACTTACTAAAGTCGAGACCGTCTTTCAGATCCGATGATGTGCAATTCGCTCAGGCGCCTGGCGATGCACAGCTCCCACCGAGCTGATAAGATATGAGCGCGCCGCTGCGTATCCCCCTTAGGGAATCACGTCGGGGTCACCATAATGCGGTATCTGCTATCCCGCATCAGATGGGCGCCTCATGAGAGGGAGCGAAGGAGGAAGAAACGACAAGAGATGAGGTTTCTCGGGATGAGTGCGCCCCGAATGTCTTGGCACATGCTCTTTTATTATGCTTCTTCACAGGGGTGTGTGTGAAATTTTTCAGAGCCCAAGTCACACAGGATATACATGATTTACAATAGTTTAGGTCAACAGGATATACATGATTTACAATAGTTTAGGTCAACAGGATATACAATAGTTCAGGTCAGTTAAGATACCAGGTTAAACAGGATGTATGTGATTTACAACAGTTCAGGTCAGTTAGGATACCATGTTAACAGGATGTGTATGATTTACAACAGTTCAAGTCAGTTAGGATATCATTCTGTATTGACAGATGTTTATCTCCCCGTCTCTTATACATGTCTGGCAAAGATCACTGAAGAGACAGAAGTTTAATGTTTACACGAGAATGATACATTGTTGCAATACATAGTTGCACTGATACATAGTTGCAATCACATGAATGATACATAGTTACAACAATTAGAGAACAAATGAAAATATACAGTGCCATCAAAAGAGTAGAAGAATTGAAATGGAAATAGCCTGATTACAGAGCAAGAAGAATTGATGGCAGGTGGACTAAGGCAGTCATAGAATAGATTCCATTTGATAAAATGCATCCATGAAAGAGACTTAAAGCAAGATGGATGGATGACATCAGCAACTATTGCAAGCCCAATTGGCAATTAACTGAAACATGCAGAAGAGGCCTTCATCCCGCAGCAGGCAGACAATGGATAAAATGATGGTGATGATGTTGTGGCAAGTTTTACAGCCTCAGTTGTCCCATGCATGTTAAAAGTTTGGACCCTTCAATACCAAATTGCTTCCTATTCCTGGTTTAGGAAATAGAGACTCTTATCGAACCTTGGATTAATCGGAATTTTGTTATTGGAACTACAAATTGAATTTTGCATTCATATACTAAGTATTTGACTCAGCCATCACAAGATAGATTCCCATTTGGCTGAAGAATTCCTGGTCCCTGGATTCATTTTTACTTATTCTAATATAATTTAGTAATACTGGGAAAGGCCAGCAGGTTGAAATGCCATTAGAAAAATGTCTTTTGAATTTTTCTATTTTACCCACGTACATTATAGTGATGATGCTTTGTAAAGTCAGTTCTGCTGTGGTCAAAGTTATATATGGCAATTTCATCCCTATCACCTTCTCATTCCAGGCATGCATTTTCTCCTTCTTGAGCAAGCAGATTTGTATCGAAACCTGAATTTGTTTCAAGTTTGAAAGTGAGGTCATGCAATAGCAATTTGCAATAGTTCTCTGTTGAGATAAGAATCTCCGATGATGTGCCATGAACGTTTTCACACATATTGATGTTGAATACATTGATTTCATAAGTTGCTGGATGAGCGCTTCATGAATACAAGTGAAGCTTCCTGGTGAAACCTTCTGGAAAATTGACCTTTGCACAGCAGTAGGGCACTTTGCAATATGCAGATAAACAAATTATCCTATTCCTTAAAGCATTTTATATCACCTCAAAGCTTTATTCAAACATAGGAACAAAAAACCTCCTTCTGCTATGAGTTGCACATGCGCACATACACACACATATGATACAGTTTCAGAGAGGGAGGGACATTGCTTTGAAGCTTTGCAGAGTCCTACTTCAGAAGGAGCTGCAGTTCATGGTACAGCACATGGTTTGCATGCAAAAAAAAAAAAACAGGCTGATTTCTGGTATTTCCAGAGAGAAGATTGGAAAAAAGAGGAAAAAAACCTGCTGTTCAAACTTTAGAGAGTCATTGCCAGTCTCAGTGACACTGAGTTCAATGATCAGGAGTTTCCCAAGGTGTACAAGATGTGCTGATTTAGCCTCCTAGAAAAAGTGGCAAGCTAAGCAACATTTGATGTCCATGGTTTGTAAACATGTGCTACAGGTCAGTTGACTGTGCCATCTGGATGACTAGGAGTCTTTGTGTATGCATTGTCATATTGAGCCTGGAAGAATTTGATATCCAGATTAATAACCTACATACATCAATAATTTAAATTATTCCTTTCAAAATCTAGTTCAAAATCTTCTAATTTCCAAATTTTAGGATCAACAAACTATCTTTACCCTCACCCTATAATCTATGTCGTTTTTCTCTTTTTTTCTCTTCACACATCCTTTTATTTTCACTCCAGCTTCAGTTCTTGCTTCTCACCTTAAGAAAAAAATCTTAAGTAAGTAAATCATATGGAATTACTATTGGGGAAGAATTCTGCTTTAAATTAGGATGAAATAGTTGTAATGACTCATTATATCTAACCACTGAAGCATAAATGTTCTGAGGTGTTATGGATACATGAAGGCAGAATACATGCAATGAAAACTGACAGCCAGATGTTGGAGGCAATGAATAGGGTTGAGCCAAGAGGGTCAACTTGTAAAATAACTGATAGTGGTACCTTCTAGTTATTATCTTACAAGTTTCTATGTCAAATAATTGAATGTGGAAGAGAATACCAAGCTAATTAGGTTCCAGTCTAATTCAATTAGTAAACTCTTTGGATTTCAGTTGAATCACCGTTGCCAATTGTGTTACATTAGACTGACAATCCTTC
Organism: Hydrophis major; assembly: GCA_033807585.1. Classification (NCBI taxonomy): domain Eukaryota; kingdom Metazoa; phylum Chordata; class Lepidosauria; order Squamata; family Elapidae; genus Hydrophis; species Hydrophis major. The sequence continues at coordinate 223,621,598 of CM066329.1, forward strand.
CAGATGTTGTTGGACCACAAGGACTACAGCTCTCTTCATCTAGTCACTGGTTCAAAAATTGATGGGAGTCAGAATTCAACAAAGATATGGGAGGGGGCAGGGGGTGATTGGTTGAAGACATTGCCATCCAAAAGCAACCATTCAAAAGACATGGTCCTTTAGGACAATGATCCATCACAACAGGAGACTAATTAACTAATCCTTTTTGTATTTCTCAGACAGCTTCAATTCCACTACCTGAATTATACCATTAAAGCTAGATAACTGTGTGTGAGAGTTGCAACCAAGTCTTGCTCACAGTGCAACCATATCCCTCTGATGTATATTTGTATCTTTTAATTGGCAATGTGGAGCCAGGTAATATCCCAATAGGAAAACCCCAAGAACATCAAACAGCTGATTCCCATGGTAGACACTTTTTTACATTTTGCTTTAAAGTTTGAGATGGTTCACACTTTCTGTTACATAAAACCAAGGCTGAAGGTAAAACTCAAATGCTATATAATATGTGCAAATTCTCCTTCCTGATATCTCCCTTTTCCATACTTCCTTATTGGCAAATATTGGGTGAAATCTGGGACCTCTAATGAGATCAGTGTAATAGCATTCTGAAACAAGAGTTTGTAAGAAGGTTACCATAGAAACTACAAAAGGAACAGATAAAACTGATACTTTAATGGGTAGTCTAATTCAGTGGGGGCCTGCTTGTTCTAGGTAGCTTCAGCCATGAACACTGATGCTTTCTTGCAGGAGACAATCCTTTCTCTTTGCTACCTATTCACCCTCGGCTTTTGATAGAAGGATAAAATTGGTAGATAAGTTGTCATCCCAGAAGCACTCAAAATAAGGTCTTCCTGGATCTGAAAACTGAAATCAAAAGCCATTTATTATTGCTTGAAAGCCGGCTTGGAGCAGCTAAGTATATCAGCTGCTGTGCCAGTTTCAGGAACAAGGAAGGGTTGTTGTCATTTGCTTCAGACATTTTCTGGGGATTGTTCAGTGCATATTCAGCTGCCATCAATACTATCAACACTTTGGCACTGGCCCCAAGGGATATTTTTTTTATTGCACATGAATAATAAAAATCAATTCCTTTCTCAGATCATGTTTATAGTGTATGCAAGATGCTCTGTCCATGGAAAAAGATGGCCAGAAGGAGAACCAAAGAATCTACCATCAACCTACCATTCCACTGTTAGAGGGCCATATCCAATGGCACTAACTTTCAACTAACTTGTTCTATTATTCACAAGGGGACAGTAAGGGGCAAATAAAATTAAGATTGTGTCCTCCCTCTGCCTTTTCTTTGTTTGAGATATTGATAACCTAATGTTACTTCTGCCTTAAACATAAAGCACACGGTCTTGAACTGTCCTTCTTATAGGAGGTAGCTGTCAGGTTTCCAAGTGATGAAATCCATTGAAAACGAAAAGAACAAAGTCCATCTTCAAAAAAGATGTCTTTTATTTAGGAAAGCATCAAATTGGCAAAGTCCATGGTTATTCCAGATCTGACCCAACCCAAAATTACCCCACAATATTACAAGTTAGAAACAACCCCCAAAAGTCACATTCTCCAATAGAAGTAATTCAACGTTGCTTGATGTCATAAATCTCCACCTCCAGGGCCGCAAGCACGGGACAGCTCGCTTCCCATGGGAAGAAAGATCATCTAGCCAAAACACTCTCTTTATCTCCACTCCTTCTCCTCTTAGGAATGTGGCAAGCTCGAAACCCTTTCCCCCCACGACTGCCGCAGAGAAAGTAAGAAAAAGAATATATATACTAAGACTAACTAAAATGGCTACACTTATGTCAATTTCGGGCTTGACAGTTGCTAGTTAAACAACAAGCTTTGCCTGTATCTGTATTTCCTACAATCTCTCTCCTGTAATAGTTTCTTTAATCCTCGCTCATGTCACATATTTCAAGTTGAGGAACAGGACATTTCAACCGCCAACATGCACAGAAGTTTCAGGAATCATTGTTACCAAAATATTAAAGCATCTTAAAGTTCACCAGCAATGTAAGCCTGAGTCTGTTTGCTCAGACAGAAACTCCACTGGGTTTCACTTGAGTGGTCTCAATCTCCAAGGCAAGTGGTAGACAGGAATGCAATTTCACTGTATAAAATGATTATGACTCAAAACTCCCTATGGTGAGGAATTTAAGCTTAGTTTTCAATTTTTTGGGTGACAGTCTGCCCTGGAGTATTTAACATCCAGAAAAGTGGTGCCTGTTTACAAAGGGGCATCAGAGAAGTTGGATGAATTCTGCTAACAAGTGTGGCAAGGAGTCGTCTTTTGAAGCCCCCTCCTTTAGCGAGGTCCACTTCTCTATACAGCCCCTCATCAGATGCCTTCTTGCCTGCCACCTGTGAAATCACACTCAAATTCTATTCTTTAGAAGCTCATGTGGATCCTCTTATCAGTGCCTACTAGCTATTCAAAACCATTGACAAAACTTCTTTAACATATTTATTAAAAGAAAAAGAAAAATCCTCAGGTGATTTTATTAACTCAAAAAGTTTCTGTGCTATAATCCACGTATAGATTGGTTTTGAGCATCACTTCCCCATATACAGAAATGTTAGGCAGCAAGAGCAATCTACTTCAGCCCTATCCTGTATTTATCTATATCTGTCAGATCCGTGTATCTGTCATTTCTTCAGTGGGAGAAGAAAAGGGGGGGGGAGGCTGATAAAGAAATCCTTTCTTGATGTAACCTGAATATATTTCATCTTATATCGAATTTGTATAACCTACACATGATACAATGGAGGGAGGAAACCCATATGTCCGGAACCTATCACCTCTGAGAGGCACAGCCAGGAGATGAGAAGACCATAAAAATTCCACAGTGAGATGTGTCCTGGGAACCTCTGGAAAAGTTTATTCTGAAAAGGGGGTGGGGGGAAATCAGGTATGCCCTGGGAAACTGTGAAAAAGATCGTTTCTACAAAAGGGGTGGGGGGAATTAACATACTGGCTTTTGTTTCACTAAATACACATCGAGATAAGGGGAGGGATTCTAAACTCCCTTATCTATTCCTGTATGCCTGAGAGACCTTAGAAGCTGCTTTGAACTCCTACATGAATTGTCTCATCTCAATAAAGGATTCCTTTTGATACATTTGGTTTTCAGAAGTTCATTCTTGTTAACTGAATGGAAAAATGTTCTGTAGCCTGACAATATCTACAAGTCAGTCTAGATGAGTTCAGGCTTCTTTTCAACTGAAAATCTGAAGGTTGCACTCAGGATCCCAATCCCTAATGATGTTCAACTGATATTCAACTCTATAGAATTGCTCATCCAGCCAAATGTATTGTCAAGCCTGCCCAAGGTAAGATTTATGCCAGCTCATCAGTGGTGGGATTCAAAAATTTTTACTACCGGTTTTGTGGGCGTGGCTTGGTGGGTGTGGCAGGGGAAGGATACTGTAAAATCTCCAGTCAGAGGTAGTATTTGCTGGTTCTCCGAACTACTCAAAATTTCCACTACCGGTTCTCCAGAACTGGTCAGAACCTGCTGAATACTGCCTCTGCAGCTCATTGTGCCCCATGACAATATGTCCAAAAGCTTTCTGTCACACAAGGATCAGCAGGTGCTGAAAATGTCATGTTAGGAGCAGTGGTGGGATTCAATTTTTTTTTTTAAAAAAAAGATTTTATTAATTTTCTACAAACAAAACATTAAAACATTCAACTCTCGTATGTACATCCAGTGTGTCAGTTGGTTCATCATTTTTGTGCATTCATTCTGTAGTCCCAGTTACAATTATGTTACATAACAACTCATATTATCAATCAACTTATATATCCTAATATCACTAAAAAAAAAAAGAAATTTTTGACTATACTTTTAATCATTCATGCTTTATGAGCTAACAATACTTTTACCAGATTATTCAACAAATCATATAATCATACCAAATCAATCCTAAAAAACCCTTTATAAATATAATATCAAATAACAAAATAATAGCAAAATAGCAAAATAAAGATATTTCTTACTATCTAGCATTCTAAATATTCTATTATTGTATTTTATCATCTAGCCATTTATAAAAAAGATCCCAAATTTCATAAAATTGTTTATCCTCTTGCTCTCTAATTTCAAATGTCAATCTGCTCATCTCAGCACATTCCAATATTTTCTTAATAATTTCTTCCTGTAATGGTATTTTCTCATTCTTCCAAGTTTTAGCAAATAATTATATTTACGCTGTTAATATATTTACAATCAGGTATTTCAAATCTTTACTATATATATCAGGTAAAATTCCCAATAGGAAGATCTCTGGTTTCAAGTCTATATGTTTCTTTGTCATTTTTTCCAACCACATGTGAATTTTAGTCCAATATTTTCTAGCATCCTCACAAGTCCACCACATATGGTAATACGAGCCGGGTATCTGATGACATTTCCAGCTATTTTTCAGATTTGTTCTTAAACATTCTTGCTATTCTTGTCGGAGGAAAGTGCCACCTGTAAAACATCTTATACAAGTTTTCTTTATATGCTGTTGACATTGTCATTTTATAATTTTGAGGGATTCAATTTTTTTTTAATAAAGTTTTATTTGGGTTTTCACACACAAAATACAAGTAAAACATCTTTTTTGAAAATAGCATGGTCCCGGGTTGAACTTTTTTATACAGACATAAAACTCAATTTCATACTCCTTTTTGTATTCTATTCCATATCTTATACTATTTTACATTTTCTATATAGTTTTTCCCCTCTTTTAATTTTCTCAATTTTATTTTGATGATCTCATCTCAATTCAAATCATTTCATTTATACTTTTGTCTGTTCTATTTCAATTTCATATTATCTTTTCTCATTAAACAAATTTTCTCCTGAAGTTACTAATTGGAGTATGACACCTTTATATCTTTTAATTACATCCATTCAACTCTTATTTAAACTTCAATATATACCTTAAGTTTATGGCCTTCAATATAATACATAATACATAACTTCCAATCGAATTCTGCTTGGCACATTCTTATAATACACACTATATTTTTTAAAAAATAAAGAAAGATTGTAAATATATGTAATTATAAACCCTCATTCCATTCCAGTTCAGTTCTATGATTAATAATCATTAAAACCATAACATCTTTAACACTTCTTTTCAATTAAATATCATACTTCCTTAAAACACATATAATCTCCGTAATTAATTTTTCCTTTATTTCTCTTTACATATGTTTTATAAATCATTAAATATACCCCTTGTTACATTTATTTATTGACAAGTATTCCACTGAATTACGATAGCTATTTTATCAGACATTTTAATCATACATTTCATATTTTCTAAAATTATTTCTGCTTCTAATATAACCATACTATCTTATGCACCTTTGCAGAATCCCTTTTTCCATTAAGTTTTCACCCATTATCTCTAAATAGGCCCTGTTTCTCTGTATTTTGCTTCTGTTCTTTATAATTTCTTTTCCTTTCTTTCTTGCCTCTCATCTTCTCCCTCCCCTTTTTACTCCCTTATCTCTCTAGTTCTAATTCTCTCTTCTGCATTTCCCTCTTCTGTTGCTTTCTGATTTTGTACTTATTTTTCACTCTATTTTTTTTGGAGTTTTTTTTCCCAATCTTAAACTTTCCATTCTCTTTCCCCCCTTTCTTTTTTTCCCCCCATCTAAGATTACTTGTCATTAATAACTTTGTCGCAATCTTCTTGTTCTGCAGGCATTTCTTGTTGTTTCTCATAATTCCAAATCTCCATTTCTAAAAACTGAAATATGAAGCCAAAGTAACCTCTCCCTTTTTGTGCATCTTCTTTGTACTTTTTAAGTTCCATTTTCAGTTCTTCTAAAATGGAGCCATTTTAAACAGTTTTAAACAACCACCCAATTGATTTTAGTCATTCAAAACAATAACCAAGAATCCAGAAATCACCAAGTAATCCAGATAGTCCCAAGTGATATCTTCTTAGTTCTTTTTCGACTTTCTCTTCCTGGGGTTTTTGTTGGGATATTTCAGTTAGAATATATCTTTTGGAAGTCTTGTTGAGATTTTACTGTAAGTTCTTTTTTAATTCCAGGCAGTTTCCTCCCTTCCAGATCCTACCCTTTCATTCTTTTTCTCTCCTTTCCTGTTTTCAAAAGCTTTTAATTATCCAGAAATCTTTATTATCCCTTTGACTTTTTATTTTCAGCATTAAATGCCTATTGATGTCAAAGTGGATTTTTTTCCAATTTCTTGCTTAAGTCTCTTAGCTGTCAATATAGGAAAAGGAGAAAACCAAATCTTTTCCCCTTTCTCTCTCCTTCGCAGCTTAAAAATCTTCTTGGAAAACGAAGTGAATTATAGATGGCTGATTCCAGAAGGACTAGTGTTTGGGTGGCAAGAGCAGAGATATAGAATTGATTCAATTGAGAAAGCAGAACTTTTTCATGCAGAATTCTTTGGAGGAAGAAGAGAGGAAGCAGAGAAAGAGGCTTTATCAATTGAGTTTCAAGATGAACAACTGGAGACTGAAAAAGAGAAAGGAGCAGCAGGGGGACAGATGGATAATAAAGAACAGCGTGAAGTGAGATCCACGAGAGCTGTTAGACCTAAATATAAAGCATAATCATGGAGGAAAAAAAACTGATTACAATGAATATAAATGGACTTAATTCAGCTGTTAAAAGAAGGAAAACTTTTCATAAATTAGAGAAATTAAAATTTGATATAATTTGTTTACAAGAAGTTCACATTAAAAAACAACATGAACAATTGTTATTACAGCCAAAATTAGGGAAAATATTTACCTCTTTGACTCAATGTAAGAAAAGAGGTGTGGTTTTATACATTAAAGAGGCTATTCCAGCAAAATTGATTTACACGGATGAAGATGGAAGAGTATTAATGGTAGAAATAATGGACAATAATATAAAAATACTCTTGATTGCAATTTATGCTCCGAACGATAAACAAGAAGAGTTTTATAAAAAGCTACACATGAAAATAATTGGACTGGACTATGTTAATATAATTATGATGGGAGATTTTAATGGAATTGTGGACAATAAACTGGACTATATAGCAACAACAACAAAGCAAAATAGAAAGGCTCTCCCAAGGTCCTTTTTTAAAATGACAGATGAATTAACTTTAAAAGATATTTGGAGAGAAAGAAATGTTAAAGCTAAACAATATACTTTTTATTCAAATAGACATTTATCATGGTCCAGATTCGATATGATTTGGATCTCAACAGAACTAATATCTAATATTAAAGAAACAAATATTGAAACAAGTACCTGGGCAGATCATAGCCCAATGACAATTAAATGGAAGGGACAAAAAAAAAGATCGAGATGGACATTAAATAATACTATTTTAAAGGAGAAAGATTTTACACAATGGATGGAGAAGGAATTGGCTTTTTTCTTCAGAGAAAATAAAAAAGAAGATACTTCAACGCAAAATGTGTGGGACACAATGAAGGCATACGCTAGAGGTTTGATAATAGATTATACAAGAAAAAAGAATATTAGGAAAAGGCAAGCTTCTAAGGCCTTGGAAGATGAGTATAAAATTCTTGAAAAAGAATTACAGAAAATGCCACAGAAAAAGGATATTAAATTGAAGCTGGATGTAATCAAACATAAAATGGAATTAATAGAGAAAGAAGAACTGGCACAGAAAATTAGAAACTCTAAACAGAATTATTTTGAAGATGCAAATAAACCAGGTAGATGGCTAGCATATAAATTGAGAAAAGAGAAGGAATCAAGAAAAATATTGAAGTTAATAGATGAACAAGGCCAAGTTTGTTATGGGAATAAGGAGAAAAAAGAAATTATTCGAGATTTTTATGGGCAATTATATAAACAGGAGAATATTGATGAAGAAAAAATCAAACAGTATTTACAGGAAGCTAAGTTACCAAAGATACCTAAAGAGACTGAAGAAATGCTAGAAAGCAATATAACAATGATGGAACTAAATGAAGCATTTAAGAGACAAAATAATGGGAAAGCTCCGGGTCCAGATGGGCTTCCAGTAGAATTTTATAAAACATTTCAAGAATTATTGAGCATCCCATTGTTAGAAGTTATGAATGAAGTTATGGTAAAAAAGATGATACCTAAAACATGGTCAGAGGCTTATATTACACTCATACCAAAGGAAGAGACTGACCCATTGCAAATTAGAATTATAGACCTATTTCTTTATTGAATGCAGACTATAAAATCTTTGCTTCAATCTTAGCAGAAAGACTTAAAAAATATTTAAATAATTTTATTCACTCAGATCAAAATGGATTTCTGCCAAAGAGACAAATTAGAGACAATATGAGAGTAATCTTGGACACTTTGGAATACTATGAGGCTCATCCTGAAAAGCAAATGGCTTTGATATTCCTAGATGCTCAAAAAGCATTTGACAACGTGAACTGGAGATTTATGTTATTATTATTGGAGCAGATGGGTTTCGCTAAAAAATTTATTCAAGCAATAGAAGCTATATATAATAAACAGACAGCAAGGGTAATGATGGAGGGGGAACTTACAGATTTTATTAATATAAGGAAAGGCACAAGACAAGGATGCCCCCTATCTCCTTTGCTATTTGTGTTGACCTTGGAAGTGTTGAATAGAAATATTAGGGATGATAAAAGCATAAAAGGAATGAAAATTAAGAAGGAAGAATTTAAGCTACAAGCTTTTGCTGATGACTTAGCTTTTATTTTGGAAGATCTGCTAGAAACAGCTCCAAAGTTACTGGAAAGGATAGAGGCATATGGAGAGGTGGCTGGTTTGAAAATAAATAAAGACAAAACAAAGATTTTGACAAAGAATATGCTATTGAGACAGAGAGAAGAATTGGCAGATCTTTTGAAAATTCAAGTTACAAATAAGGTTAAGTATCTGGGGATATATTTGACAACAAGATGTAGCACATTAAAGGAGAATAATTATGTTAAACTTAAACAACAGATAACTACAGATTTGAAGAAGTGGGAAAACTTGCAATTGTCATTAATAGGGAGAATTTCAACAATTAAGATGAATATCTTACCTAGAATTTTATTTTTGTTTCAAACAATACCAATTAGGCTTGGAAAAGACTGTTTTGAAGATTTAAATAAAATTATGTTGAAGTTTATATGGCAAGGTAAAAAAGCGAGAATAAAGCTAAAGCTTTTGCAAGATGCTAGAATTAGAGGAGGTTTTGGTCTGCCTAATTGGGAATTGTATTATCAAGCTGCAAGTTTGATGTGGGTCAAAGAATGGATAACATTAAGGAAACATAGGTTGTTGACATTAGAAGGGCATGACTTGCTGTTGGGTTGGCATGCTTTTTTATGGTATAAGGGAACTAAAACACAGGGTTATTTTAGAAGACATTATGTACGGGAGTCTTTGTGGTTAAATTGGGAGAAGATAAAAAGACAATGTTATTTGAAAATTCCAGTTTGGTTATCGACCATTGAAGCATTTTCCTATCCTATAATCTACAAGAAGGAACAAACAGTTAGATATGGGGAACTTTTGGATGAAAAGGGTGAACTTAAATCGATCCAAAACTTAGAGGAACAAGGTATAAGGATGAATTGGTTTTCATATGCACAAATACACTCAAGGTATGATGAAGATTCTAAAACGGAGGGATTTTATGATAAACAGACTGATTTAGATAAGATCTTGATGGGTACTGATGAGAAGGTGATTAAAAAACTATATGGTTATTTACTGGGAATGAAATTAGAGGAAGAACAAGTCAAAGAAACTATGATTGTTTGGGGGAAGAATTTTGGATATGGGATTGATTTAGAGAAATGGCAGAAATTGTGGTCTCAAAATTATAAAATGACAATATCAACAGCATATAAAGAAAACTTGTATAAGATGTTTTACAGGTGGCACTTTCCTCCGACAAGAATAGCAAGAATGTTTAAGAACAAATCTGAAAAATGCTGGAAATGTCATCAGATACCCGGCTCGTATTACCATATGTGGTGGACTTGTGAGGATGCTAGAAAATATTGGACTATAATTCGCATGTGGTTGGAAAAAATGACAAAGAAACATATAGATTTGAAACCAGAGATCTTCTTATTGGGAATTTTACCTGATATATATAGTAAAGATTTGAAATACCTGATTGTAAATGTATTAACAGCGGCCAGGATTGTATTTGCTAAAAATTGGAAGAATGAGAAAATACCATTACAGGAAGAAATTATTAAGAAAATATTGGAATGTGCTGAGATGAGCAGATTGACATTTGAAATTAGAGAGCAAGAGGATAAACAATTTTACGAAATTTGGGATCTTTTTTATAAATGGCTAGATGATAAAATACGATAATAGAATATTTAGAATGTTAGATAGTAAGGAATATCTTTATTTTGCTATTACTTTGCTATTTGATATTATATTTATAAAGGATTTTTTAGGATTGATTTGATATGACTAGATGATTTGTTATAGAGTAAACTGGTTTAAAGTATTGTTTGCTCATTAAGCATGAATGATTAAAAATATAGTCAAAAACTTCTTTTTTTAGTGATATTAGGATATATAAGTTTGGATTGACAATATGAGTTGTTATGTAACATAATTGTAATTGAGACTACAGAATGAATGCACAAAAATGATGAACCAACCGACACACTGGATGTACATATAAGAGTTGATGCATTTATGTTTTGTTTGTCTTGTTTGTTTGTAGAAAATTAATAAAAACTTTTTCAAAAAAAAAAAAAAATCTTCTTAGGGAACAATGTTATTGTTTTTTAACAGTTTCAATTCCAGGGTATCTTATTTGTTGCTTTTGCTGTTTGACCCAGTCAACCAAAACTTTCTCTTCTTCTCTTCCTCCTGCACATTCTTTTCTGGTCGAGTTCTTCTTTGTGGTGGCCATTTCTGACCACCACTGCAATCGCCTTTGGGAAAGGGAGTAGTGGCCAGCTAGGGAGGAGAGATGTGGCTCTCCTCAACCCTGCTGGCAGTCTCCCCCCCTCTTCACCACCTCTACGGGGTGGCTTAGCCCTGAAACCAGCCGGCTTGGGGCGCTCCAGCGGCAAGTCCGGATCAAAGCCTCGCAGAGATGAGGTTTTGGTCTGTCGCTGAAGAAGCTCAAACCAGAAGTCCAGGATTTAATTTTTTTAACCACCAGTTCTGTGGGCGTGGCTTGGTGGGCGTGGCAGGGGAAGGACACTGTAAAATCTCCAGTCAGAGGTGGTATTTGCCGGTTCTCTGAACTACTCAAAATTTCTCCAGAAATTCTACAGTTCTCCAGAACTGGTCAGAACCTGCTGAACACCACCTCTGGTTAGGAATGTACCATGTTCATAGAGTCTTTCTCTCCTTCTTTCTAAGTCATGGAGCAAATTGCCACTTTCAATTGCCCCATTGGAACAAAGCTGAACAAGATCACTAGAGAACTCTCATAAATGCACCACCTCTTCAAACAGAGAATTAAGATGAGTCAGATCTTCTTATTCATTACATGGTGGTGCTTACTTTTGGGGGGAATCAAAATAAAGTCTATCTTGTGGCCTCAATCTGTACAATATGAATTGTCCAGGAAATCATAATTCATTGTAAGAAATTCAGGTTCTGTGGCATGAAAAAAAACATTGGTGATATCCTTAGAGCATTACCATGGCTTCCTTTGCTCTTTGTCCCATTTGTTGAAAACTAGCCATGATCTTGTTTATTCTTACACTAGCAATAGCATTTAGACTTATATACCACTTTATAGTGCTTTACAGCTGGTTACAGGAACTCAGCTTAACTAGTCTAGTGAAGAGAAGGACCAGGGAAGAGATGATAGCAGTCTTCCAATATTTGAGGGGCTGCCACAGAGGGGAAGGGGTCAAGCTATTTTCTAAAGCACCTGTAGGCCAGACAAGAAATAATGGATGGAAACTGAACAAGGAAAGATTTAACCTGGAAATAAGGAGAAACTTTCTGACAGTGAGAACAATTAACCAATGGAACAGCTTGCCCTTGGAAGTTGTAGGAGCACCATCACTTGAGACTTTCAAGAAGAGATTGGACTGCCATTTGTCAGAAATGGTGTAGGGTCTCCCGCTTGGGCATGGGGGTTGGACTAGATGACCTATAAAGTTCCTTCCAACTCTGATTATCTGTTATCTGTTACAGCCCTCTGTAAGTGGTTTTACACAGTCAGCATATTGCCATCAACAACCTGGATCCTCATTTTACCCACCTTGGAAGGATGGAAGGCTGAGTCAACCTTGAGGCTGATGAGATTTGAATTGCCAAATTGCAGGCAGCCAACAGTCAGCAGAAGTGGCTTGCAGTACAGCACTCTAACCCCTGTGCCACAGAGGCTTTTATTCTATATTCAATCATCCATTTCTCCCAAATACCATTGCTCAGATGCTACTATCATCATTCCGTGGAAATTCTCTTGTTCTCCAAGAAAGGCTCTTGTCCTCACTCTCCTTCTGCTTAGAACTTCTTCCAACTTTTCCTTCAAACTAAACCATTAGCTCAAGAGCAAACCTGAACATGGGACTGCAAAAGAGAGCTTCAGGCACAACTTTCAAATATTGAGGTCTATCCTCTGAGAATGGATGAAAGGTTTGTTCAAATAGCACTTTTATGTGAAGAGTTCTAATTTGTTGGAATCTACATCTGGTCCCCAGAGCTTGTGCTCTGTCTCTAAATTTTCTCAGTGTTAATCAAAAAGTTTTCATTCCAAAAATTTATGTATATATTTTTTGCAAAAGAAGCGCAATCCTTATCTTCATTATGATAGACAGCAGGTATTTCAAAAAGAGAGGGGAGCATAGAGAACAGAGACATAGATTTTTCTTTGGGGCATATTGTATACCCTCAAGCTGACCTCTTCTCCTGAGTTAGTCTGTTAGCCTGTTAGTCTCCCAGATATTTTTTTCACCCTTCCTCTTTAATGTTGCGGGGGTGTGTGTGGAAAATCTCCAGCAAGGAGGGGTATTGAGATTTCAGATGAACTATCACTTCTGCTGATGCTGCAAAGGAGTGTATGACTAATAAATCAAATTTGATTCAATTCTTAGTGCCAATAATCCAATATCATTTACATAAGTGGTATAATATGCATAATGCATTCTTCGCCTCCCTGTGAATGTTCAGAATCCAAGTGGTTGGACGTGAGGATCTGAAGCTGCAGTAAATCAATGTAGCCTAAGTAGAACATCACAAATTTCTTTAGCACCAAACAACACATACATGCAAATTAAGCCCATAATTACAATCTGCACTGACATGCTTAGTTCCTCCAAAACTTCCCACAATTTTAGATTTGAATCCTGTCTTTCTATATTTCTGTCAAGTGAGAACCTAAGCCTAGTGAAATGGTGGCAGCTAGCCAACATTGGCTATCTCCAAAGGGGGGGGAAAGCTAAGCAGGGTAAGACCAGCTTAGTAACTGAATGGGAGACTATTAAGAAATCTCAAGACTGCAATACTAAAACTGAATTTTAGAAAGTGGCAATGGTAAACCACATTTGCACTGTTGCAAGAAAACTTAATGAATATGTACCCAAAGTCTCCATAATTGGGGCTCAACTAGGAAGAGGCTTTCCTTGCACATTTAGCCTGGGGATGTTATGGGGAATATGCATTGCTCCCTTGCACAATCGTATTACTAACTGCAGAACATTATTGTCTTCTTTCCTTCCACATAGAGTGAAGAGAAGCCCAGAAACAGCAACAGCACTTAGACTTATATACCACTTTACAGCCATCTCTAAACAGTTTGCAGAATCAGCATATTGCCCCCAACAATCTTCATTTTACTGACCTCAGAAGGATGGAAGGCTGAGTCAAGCTTAAGTCAGTCAGGATCAAACTCCTGGCAGTGGGAGTTAGCATGCAATACTGCACCACCAGGACTGCAATTTGTTCCTTATCAGGGATGTAGCGTTGCACTGTGGGTATAGGTCAGGGGTCTTCAACCTTGACAGCTTTAAGACTTGTGGACTTCAACTCCCAGAATTCTTCCTCCAGTCATGTTAGCTCAGGAATTCTGGGTGTTGAAGTCCACAAGTCTTAAACTTGTCAAGTTTGAAGGCCCTTGCTATTGTGAACATACAAGGGTTTTCCAGATTATTTCTGTCTTCTGTCCTACAACCTATATTTCTCCTTCCTTCCTTCCCTCCCTCCCTCCCTCCTTCCCTCCCATCCTAATAGGAAGAAGGGACAATTTCTTTCTGCAGAAACCAGAATGGTCACCAATACCTGCTCTCAAGGACTACAGATGGGACAGACCATATGGTATAACGGTTAAAATGTTAGGCTAGAAATAGGGAGACCCAGATTCAAAACATACATACTGACCAGGCAACTCTGACATTACAAATTTGTTGTTGTATAGAAGAAGAAGAAGAAGAAGAAGAATGCCTTTTATTGTCACTATCCACATGTACAATTTGCATTATACGCATACACAGTGAGATTAGAGCAACTCATCGTTCAGTGCAGACATGCATGTCAAGAAAATATACATCTAAAATATAATCACATATTGCACATGTCAGCTAACACAGTAATAAAAAAAAGATAAAAAAAGTGATATTGCACGAGATTATTCACAGTTTGTCCCTGAGTATATTTACAGTATATTTGGCAGGACTGGAATCAGTGCATGTGTGAGTTCAAAATGGTTATATAGAATAATAGGGGGGAGGGAATGTGGGGCATAACATTAATTAAGAATAAAAATAAATGGGAATCTAGTGTGCAGGCCAGGTGGCTATAGATGAATATTAGCAAAATTTTATTTATATGTATTTGGTAGAGAATGCTAGAACAAGAAGTATTAGCAAAGATGCTCCTGAACAAGGTATTTTGGAGGCAATTTCTCATCTCACTCGCAAACTTCCTAACTGAAATTTGAGGGGCAGGAAGTTGGTCCAAATGGATCTTTGCTTCAACCTTGCATTGCCCTTCTTATGTCCTTCTTCCTTCCTTATAACCAACTATGTGAGAATGCCTGGTGGCCAACTATAGACAAAGCAGAACTAAAAGTGAATTAGCCATATTGAGATCTCCTTTCTAAAGCTGGATGGAGGTGAGAGGTGGGGGTGGGCCAGTGTTCTAATATAATTTAAGTATGTATTGAAATGTAACATCTGGAAAGGTACAGGGGAATCAAAGTATAATATGATGGGCCAAGTTCAGTCAATATACTAATGAAATGATAAATTCAAAGGTTGCAGTTACCCTTTTTAAAGATTAAAACAATGTAGTAAATCCCCAAATCTGAAAGTTTCTTCCATCTTGAGTGGTTTTCCCAACTTCTGAGTCATAAACGTTCTTCTTCAGTCCTTGAATTGACAGAAAAACTTGTTATCCTCATTGCTGATCTCCATTCTGCCATTATTCCCTCAGTTCCCAATCATCATCACTAATCTGAGTCCCCTCCAAGGAAGCAGGTGACAAAACCTGACAGATTTTACACACCTTGGGCAAGGCAGAGTCAGAATTATGGAGCAAGGGGCTATAATGACAAAACAGTTAAGGATGTTTTAAGCCTGTCTCAACTGAGGGCTAAGAAGAGATGAAAACAATACAACACAGAAAAAAAAGATGCTACCAGGACATTTTGTATCATGGTAAGGTGCAAGTGAAAAAAACAAACAAAACAGCCTGAGTATTTAGAAAGATGATTATGGCAAAGGATGGAAGTGGATAAGGAAGTCCTAAACCTGACATTTTGTATTTGTGAAAGATAAAATCAGTCACAGTCTAAGTTTGAGTATTTTGTTAATATACATCCATGTACTTCATGGGTTCCTTTGACTTTTGATCAACTAGAAAACATCTTTGTGTTCCACATGAAATACCAGGAGTTGAGGAGAAATAGTCATTGTTAATTTAGTATTTCTCTTTGTGTACTCAAATTAAGATAATAGCTATGTTCTGCTTGGAAATTAAACTTCTAATAACCCTAAAGTTTAGGGATGATGGAATGAATCTGGAATGAAGAGAAGGCACGTTCTAGTAGATACTATAACTTACATTTTAACTGAAATAGACTCTAGTAGCTTCTGCTGCAAAATAAATTGTCATGGGGCACAATAAATACTGTTGTTTTTTTTAAAAAAAGAATTAATGACAAATTTGGCTGCCTTTTAAGTGCATCAAAATTCTTTCTTACACTTAAAACACCATCCAAATTCTCTTCCCCTCTGGAAATAAAATAAAGCTCGTAATTCTTTGAGGACCCTAGGACTGCGAAACCCTTGCAGTCTGAGGTTTACTTCTTCAGTCCCTTTGATTCAGTGGATTGTTTCCATTACATCTTCAGGATGAAGAAATTTGTTCAGAGATTCACAACAGCCCAGAGAGAGATTTAAAATGTTAATTTAGGCATCCAGCCAACTCTGTTACACCAGAACCTTGTCCCTTTTGAAGGTTACAGTGAAGCTGTAGACCAATTTCATGAGAGATTTTACTATCTGGATCAATGGCACTATATTTCAGTCAAAATCAATCCAGGAATTTGGAAAGTTACAAAATTAGGACAATACCCCTCTGATCCTTTCTACAAGAGAAAGAGAAGGAAAGAGAGGAATTATTTCTTCAAACTAAATTCAGAAGAGCACTATAAAAGTATCTGTGTATTGGCCTTGAAGAGGTAGAGGGTCTTCAAGTATGTGTCCAGGTGTGTGTTTAGTGTGCATGGAATCATACTAGTGACAAGAGCTATCAATTGATTAAATAACATCTACCTAATAAATTATTTCCCCTTTCACATATTAATGGTTTATTCAGTTATACAACATGTGCTAGAGCTGAAATTTTTAGATTGCAAAAATCCAAATGACCATTGGATGTCTACAGAGTTACAGATTCTTATATCTTTTTGTCGCTATCTTGCTGACATCTTTGCATTCCAGATATACTATCCTTAAAACGTGCATCACAGCAAAGTCTACTACTGGTATGAAAAAAGTGCAAACTAAGAACCAACCCATATTCACTCAGAAAAAATGCTATGCTGTGAACCTTCCTAGCTGAAATCTTTGCAAAGTTCTGCATCTTTTTTAATCTCTAAAACGGCACCTGTTTGGTTAGCAGAAATTAAAATTAAATCTGCTCAATGTTATTTTACTTTATTCTTTATTACAGGACCACTTGGATTCGAAACAGCTTGAAAAGTAAGCAAGGGGAATGTTCATGATCGTTTTCATCAATCAAAATGTTCCTTCCTCATCAATTACAATGTGGCATCACTCATTAATCAACTAAAGCTTTATGTGATTAATTGAGTAATGAAGGTAAAGGTTGCCATTCTGATAATCATGCTTACCGAGGGAGTTCCTGGGTTGCTTGCACTATAATTTTCTAAATATATGATGATTGGCCATGCTAACTAAGGCCATGCAGTGAAATACCCATAGGACATTAAGCTGCCTATCAGTCGCTAAAAAGTAACAAGAAACCTTTAGAGACTTGAAGTTCAGGGTTTCCTTCTCATGAAGAGATGAAGATCTTTTTACTTTATGCATGTAATATAAAGACTTCAAAATGGAATTTTGCCAATGCAATCATGAGCATTTGCTAAACATCACCATTGTCCCACTTAAGAATAAGTCAATACATTTGTGATGGCACCACATTTCCCAGAATTTTCTGCCAGCCTGCCCACACTGACTAGATATTTTGATAAATGTTGTTCTCATTCATCCAATTCTGGTACAGGCAACACTCAAAATTATATTTCTCTTCCCAAACTTTCTCAAGGGTAGCTAAGGCAAGGGCAGAGACAAAAAGATGGCAGTAATGGTGCAGAAGAGAGCATTTTAGCATGAAAATTGAGTTATCTTCATCAAAGATGTAACAATGTGGCATTGAGAAAGACAGTGCTATCAAGAACAAAGAGGAAAAAGCCATTGGGCTAGTAATGGGCTCCATGCTCGGCTGCAACCCTGGAAAGTTTCCAAAACTGCAGCTACCAGATTCTAGCCCTGATGCATCACTTGATTACTCAATGCTTAGTAATTCCTAACTAAAGATATGGTGGACTGAAATCCGTGTGTTTGTCCTTCTACCTGCAATATAGATCTTATATTCACCAGTGCAAGAAGTTGCTGAATAGAATAGAACAGAATAGAATAGAGTAACAGAGTTGGAAGGGACCTTGGAGATCTTCTAGTCCAACCTCCTGCTCAGGCTGGAAACCCTCTATACCATTTCAGACAAATGGTTGTCCAACCTCTTCTTTAAAACTTCCAGTGTTGCAGAATTCATAACTTCTGGAGGCAAGTTGTTCCACAAATTAATAGTTCTAACTGTCAGGAAACTGTCAGGAAATAGAAGGAGGAATATGCCACTGTTTCTTCCAGAGGAGCCCAAATGCAGAGAAAAACATCATCATCAAATGCATAAAGGCAATCTAGGATAAGCAGTCAGTAGCCAGAAAACAATAATTAAAAATCAAAGGATTGCAATTAAGATATGCAAGAATAGATATATAACCTTTATTGTCATTTTCTCCCTGTGGGCATACTGGCACAAATTGAAAATGAAATTCTGCTGCCTGCTGTCAAAACTGTACACATACCAGACATATAGATATTATAGATAGACAGACAGACAGACAGACAGACAGACAGACAGACAGACAGACAGACAGACAGACAGATAGATAGATAGATAGATAGATAGATAGACAGACAATCTGTAGTGTGTGTGTATATGTATATGTGTATGTTTTCTTAAGTTTTCATGGGTACTTACCTATATGGTATTCAGCTTTGTTCGGGTATTTTCCCATGCCATTATAGTTGTACTTTTAAAGTTGTAGCAATGTTTTGGCAGAATCTCATCTGCCATCATCAGGCTTCTGTATTGTGTTTGTCTGATGAACACATTATAGAAGCCTAATGATGGCAGATAAGATTCTGCCGAAACGTTGCTACAACTTTAAAAGCACAACTATAATGATGTAGGAAAATACCCAAACAAAGCTGAATACCATACATGTGTGTATGTATATATATGTTTTCTGAGGTTCTCGTGGGTATTTGTATGTGGATCTTTGGTTATTCGGGTTTTCTGCCGCGTAAGATTGGAAGTATCTAGGCAAGGTTGGATGAAGTCTCATTCATCATCTTCAGACTTGTGTCTTCTGCTCTGTGCTTCTCAGAGTGATGTGAGCCTGCAGCTGTTTCTTCCTTTTAACTGCTAGTGGGGGTGTGGACTTGATTGGGTGGGGGCTTGGCTGTGTTCTGATTGGGTGGGGGGGTGTTCTGATTGGTTGGGGGTTTGGCTGTGTTCTGATTGGTTGGGGGATTGGCCGTGTTCTGATTGGCTGGAGAAGTGTTCTGTTGAGGTGGGGGCTTGGTTGTGCTCAGGTTAGTCTTAGTTGCTGGAGGATTTGAGCTGATGAGCTGTGATCCTGCTATTTGGCTTCGCATTCATGGTCATGCTGCATCTTCATGGTGGGTGTCAGTTCACTTCATGTATGGCTCGGAGGGGTTTGAAGCGGGTAATGATGCAGCTGCAGTGCGGCTTCTGGTCCGTGGTCGTGTCTCATCTTCTGTGTGGGTGTGAGCCTGCTTTCTACGTGGAAGTGTGGTGGTAGCATCTTGTGTGGCCCTCGTGGGTGTGGGTCTGGTGTCATTCTTCATGTTAGGTACTCGTCTGTTCATGAGGGCAGGTTTCCAAATGGCTGGTAGGCGGGAGGTGTCCTCCTGTTTATTCATGCTGTGTGGGCATTTTTCTATCTCTATGGCTTCTTTGATTATTCTGTTGTTGAAGTGTTCGGTTTTGGCGATAGTTCTGGTATTTTTAAACTCAATCTCATGTCCTGTGGCTTTGAGGTGTTGGATCAGGGAAGAGGTCGGTTCTTCTTTTTTCATTGAGTTCTTGTGTTCTTCAATGGGTGCACTTATTCTTCTGTTGGTTTGTCTGATGTATTTGGTGGGGCAGGCGATGCATGGGATTTCGTAAACTCCTTGGTTTTCTAACTTGATTCTGTCTTTAAGGTTTCTTAGGATGGTGGATATTTTTCTGTTTGTGCAGAATGCTGTTTTAATGTTGTGTTTTTGGAGGATCTTGCTGATTTTGTCTGTAGTGCCTTTTATATATATGGGAGGAGGGCTTTGCCATTCTCTTGTTTTCTGTCTTGGATTTTGGTTGGAGTTTCTTTTTGGATTAGGGGGTAATCTTTCTTTGGAATCCATTGGCTGTTAGTACGTTGGTGAGAGTGTGCAGTATATGTATGTATGTATGTATGTTTATATGTATATGCATATATATATATATGCATATGTGTGTGTGTGTGTGTGTGCGTGTATGTATGTATCTAGACCCTGACATATAAATATTAAGCACTGTCCATCTTGAATACATAGTAAAAAGAGAAAGCTTGAGAGCTCACAAGGTTGATACTACATGGAACAAAACTGTGTCTGAATCTGGATGTTCTGCTTCAGATACCATGAAGCTTCCTCCCAGAAGGTAACAAGGAACACAGGTCATGAAGAAGATGTGTAGCAATAAAAGCATGCATTAAATTGAAATGTATTTATTCAGCTGAATATCTAAATGCAATCTATTCTTGGATCAACTGACACCCAGAAAATGCCCTGGCAAATGAGAAAATCTTAAACTGCCATCTAAAATCGGAGCAGGTCATACCTCCTTATGCAGAAGTGGAGAAGTTCATAAATGTTCTGCCACCACCAAGAAGGTCCTCTTCTCAACCATCACATGGAAAACCAGATCCACAGGAGGGGCCCTGAAATAACTTTCCCTTGTTGATCTTAGCAAATGGTGTGACTGGTTGTCTTTCTAAGCCCAGCTGCTAAATTCCTTTCAGTTTTCTAAATGAGGGTTAACTGTTTTATTTCAACATGAAGGTTTAGCAAGAGATACTGCAGCTCTTTAATGACATAGCAACCCTATGGAACTATTTGGCATCTGCATTCTGTGCTTTCTGACCTGTCTAATAAGAATAGCC